>JANJGN010002417.1:67500-72034 GCA_026770705.1 Isurus oxyrinchus
TATTCTGTGTGAGTTGTGTGAGTGTATGTGTGTATGCGTGTGTGTGCGTGTGTTGGTGTTCCAGGCTCCAGTCACTGACAGCCTGTTATTCTGTGTGAGTTGTGTGAGTGTATGAGAGTATGCGGACGTGTGCGTGTGTTGGTGTTCCAGGCTCCAGTCACTGACGGCCTGTTATTCTGTGTGAGTTGTGTGAGTGTGTGTGTGTATGCGTGTGTTGGTGTTCCAGGCTCCAGTCACTGACGGCCTGTTATTCTGTGTGAGTTGTGTGAGTGTGTGTGTGTATGCGTGTGTGTGCGTGTGTTGGTGTTCCAGGCTCCAGTCACTGACAGCCTGTTATTCTGTGTGAGTTGTGTGAGTGTATGTGTGTATGCGGACGTGTGCGTGTGTTGGTGTTCCAGGCTCCAGTCACTGACAGCCTGTTATTCTGTGTGAGTTGTGTGAGTGTATGAGAGTATGCGGACGTGTGCGTGTGTTGGTGTTCCAGGCTCCAGTCACTGACGGCCTGTTATTCTGTGTGAGTTGTGTGAGTGTGTGTGTGTATGCGTGTGTCGGTGTTCCAGGCTCCAGTCACTGACGGCCTGTTATTCTGTGTGAGTTGTGTGAGTGTGTGTGTGTATGCGTGTGTGTGCGTGTGTTGGTGTTCCAGACTCCAGTCACTGACGGCCTGTTATTCTGTGTGAGTGTGTGTGAGAGTGTGTGTGTATGCGTGTGTGTGCGTGTGTTGGTGTTCCAGGCTCCAGTCACTGACAGCCTGTTGTTATCACAGTGTCCCCACGTGGGCTGTCTGGGATTGGCGAAACTTCTTCCAGATTGCCAGTCCTGTTTGGTGTTTGGACAGAGTCGGGTATCACCCCCTCAAGGCCCAGGGTTACTCGGATGGTGTGTTCAGACAGCTGGCTGCCTCCCTGTCACAGGTAAAATGTTCCAATTGTTCAAAGCAAAATAATTTTACTGTTAATTTTATTATAAGCCCTGTGGGTGGCTCTGTATCACTTTCCAGCCGTTGAGTTTGTATCAGGAAGCTAGCCTGTAAGTCCGCTCCATGGCTCAGAGATGTCTTTGACTGTCATGGGCACAAGAGACCATTCAGCCCCTTGAACTTGTTCTGCTGATCAGAGAGATAGAAAACCAAAGTACTGCAGATGTTGGAAACTGTAAAGCTGGAATTACTGGGCAGTTCTGGCAGTGTCTATGGAGAGAGAAACAAAGCTAATGCTTCAGGTGGGTCACCATTCATCAGAACTGAGGGAACGTGCACGTGTGCAGAGGCGCTGTCAGTGGCGTGAAGTGAGAGTGCAGCAGGCGTCTTGACACTCAGCCGACGATTTCCATCTAGACTGCTGCTACTGCTTGTAGCTCCCCCTGCCAGAAGTCCTGCTCTCATGGTATGTCACACTCGCCTGCCTTAATCCATCCTCACACGTCCACTATAACCCGTCGCTCTGCTTCATTGGAACAGTGCAGCAGGCTGAGGACAGAAAGGTCAGAGTGGGAGCAAGGTGGAGAATCGAAATCGCAGGCGACAGGAAGCTCAGAGTCATAACTTGCGGACTCGATGCAGGTGTTCTGCAAAGGCAGTCACCCCAGGCGGTGTTTAGCTTTCCCGAAGTAGGAGACACTGCATTGTCAATGGCAAATAGAATATATCGAAAGAAATACACCGAGATTTCTGTTTCGCCTGGAAGGAGCGATGGAGGATTTGGAGCTTGAGAAGATTTTCTGTTTCTAATTCACCTTCCTCCATCTCAACTCCAGATGCGGTGTAACTGGAGCCTAACTCCTTCCTCCGTGTTAAAGAAAGGCAGACTTGTAAATATATAGCCCTTTGTCATATGAGAAGAGATTAGGCTGACAAGGCCTTTATTCACTGGAGTTTGGAAGAGTGAGAGGGGATCTCATTGAAACATATAAAATTGTGGCAGGGCTGGACAGACGATGCAGGGATGATATTTCCTCTGGCTGACGGCTCTAGAACAAGGGGTCACAGTCTCAGGTTATGGGGTGGGTCATTTAGGACAGAGATGAGGGGAAACTTTTTCATTCAGAGGGTGGTGAACCTGTGGAATTCTCTGCCACAAGCTGTGGAGGCCAAGTCACTGAATATATTCAAGAAGGAAATAGATTCCTAGACACTGAGGGCATCAAGGGGTACGGGGAGAGACTGGGAGTACAGTGTTGAGATAGAGCATCAGCCATGATCATATTGAATGGTGCAGCAGGCTGGAAGGGCTGAATGGCCTACTCCTATTTTCCCTGTTTCTATGTCTAAGTTTCATGACGACAGGACATCTTGAAACGCTTTACAACCAATGTAGTACTTTTTCCTTTGATGTGTAGTCACTGTTCTAATGCAGGAAACATGACAGCCAATTTGTGCACAGCAAGCTCCCACAAACAGCAAGTCATAATGATCAGCGAAACCTGTACTATGTGATGTTGATTGAAGGATTAAATATTGGCCAGACCACTGGGGATGAGTCCTCCACTGTTCTTCACAATGGTGCCAGAGGATCCTTTATGTCCACAAGACGGGGTCTGAATTTATCTTTTCACCTCTGACAATGCAGCACTCCCTCATTACCGAACTGGAGAATCTGCCTTGATCTTTGGGTTCCAACCCTGGAGTAGGAGACTTGAACCCCCAGAACCTTTGGACTCAGAGAAGAGAGAGTGCTGCCAACGGAGCTGCAGCAGACACTGTGTTCCAGGCCACTTGTGGTTGTAGACAAACGTCCCTTCAGCCTCTTTAATTTGATTTTAGAGCTGCCTACTGGTTTTTAGCAATTTGTGTGCTCGAGCACCCAAACCCACAAAACCTCACCTCTTTCACTAAGAAATATTCCATACTTTCCCACATTGAACTCTGCCGGCCACAGTTGTGTCCACTTACTTAATCCTCGATGTCCCTTTCTTAAACCCTGCCCCTATTTGCATCTTCCTGTGCTGCCTAGCTTGATGTCACCTGAAAACTAAGATATAGAACTCGCTATTCCTTCATCCTTCAACCTGACCCAGATCACATTGGGATTAGGTAAATAGGACTGGAGAGATGAACGAGTGGCTCCAAGAGTGGTGTGGGAGAAATGGCTTTCCATTCATGGGACACTGGCACCAGTACTGGGGGAAGTGGAAGATGTACCGCTCGGACATCGTGCTGGGACCAGTGTTCTGATGACCTTTGAGAAGGTCCCACATGGGAGACTTATAAAGAAGGCAAATGCACATGGGATACAGGGTAATTTGATAAGGTGGATTCAAAATTGGCTTAGTTGTAGGAGACAGAGGGTGATGACAGAAGGATGCTTTAGTGACAGGAAGCCAGTATCTAGTGGCGTACCACAGGGATCTGTGCTCGGTCCCCTATTATTTGTCATTTATATAAACAACATAGATGACTATGTGGGGGGTAGGATTAGTAAGTTTGCGGATGACACAAAGATTGGCCGGGTGGTTAACAGTGAGGTTGAATGTCTTGGGCTACAGGAAGATATAGACGGGATGGTCAAATGGGCAGAAAAGGGGCAGATGGAATTTAACCCTGAAAAGTGTGAGGTGATACACTTTGGAAGGAGTAATTTGATGAGGGAGTATTCAATGAACGGCATGACACTAGGAAGTTCCTGAGGAACAAAGAGACCTTGGCGTGTGTGACCATAGATCTCTGAAGGCGGAGGGGCATGTTAGTGGGGTGGTGAAAAAGGCATTTGGGACACTTGCCTTTATCAATCGAGGCATAGATTACAAAAGTAGGGAGGTCTTGTTGGAGTTGTATAGAACCTTGGTGAGGCCACAGTTGGAGTCCTGTGTGCAGTTCTGGTCGCCACATTATAGGAAGGATGTGATGGCACTGGAGGGGGTGCAGAGGAGATTCACCAGGATGTTGCCTGGGATGAAACATTGAAGTTATGAAGAGAGGTTGGATAGACTTGGGTTGTTTTCGTTGGAGCAGAGAAGACTGAGGGGTGACCTGATCGAGGTGTACAAGATTATGAGGGGCATGGCCAGGGTGGGTAGGGAGCAGCTGTTCCCCTTAGTTGAAGGGTCAGTCACGAGGGGACATAGGTTCAAGGTGAGGGGCAGGAGGTTTAGGGGGGATGTGAGGAAAAACTTTTTTACCCAGAGGGTGGTGGGGGTCTGGAATGCGCTGCCTGGGAGGGTGGTGGAGGCGGGTTGCCTCACATCCTTTAAAAAGTACCTGGATGAGCACTTGGCAAGTCAGAACATTCAAGGCAATCGGCCAAGTGCTGGTAAATGGGGTTAGGTAGGTAGGTCAGGTGTTTCTCACGTGTCGGTGCAGACTCGATGGGTCACTTCTGCACTGTGATTCGGAGTCGTGTAACTGGGGCTATTATCACACTGCTTCTCACTTGCTGTCTTAAAGGCTGTCATAATGATCTGGGATCTCTCCATAGAGCATGGATCCAGTGTCCAAACTGATCCAGGATCTCTCTCTTAAGCAATGATCCAGGGTCTAAACTGATCCAGGATCTCTCTTTTAAGCAATGATCCAGTGTCTAAACTGATCCAGGATCTC
>JANJGN010002418.1:40000-42500 GCA_026770705.1 Isurus oxyrinchus
GTGTGTGTGTGAGAAAGGTTTGTGTGTGTGTGAGGATGGTGTGTGTGTGTGTGAGGGTGGAGTGTGTGTGTGTGTCTGTGTGAGGGTGGAGTGTGTCTGTGAGGGTGGAGTGTGTGTGTGTGTGTGTGTGTGTGTGTGTGTGTGTGTGTGTGTGTGTGTGTGTGTGTGTGTGTGTGTGGGTGGTATGTGTGTGTGAGAGGTTGGTATGTGTGTGCGAGAGGGTGGCGTGTGTGTGTGTGTGAGGGTGGTGTGTATGTGTGTGAGGGCGGTCTGCGTGCGTGTGAGTGTGTGTCTGTGTGTGTGCGGGTGGTGTCTGTGTGTGTGAGGGTGGTGTCTGTGTGTGTGAGGGTGGTGTCTGTGTGTGTGAGGGTGGTGTCTGTGTGTGTGAGGGTGGTAACTGTATGTGAGGGGGGTGTGTGTGTGTGTGAGGGTGGTGTCGGTATGTGAGGGTGGTGTGTGTGTGTGTGTGTGTGTGTGTGTGTGTGTGTGTGTGTGTGTGTGTGTGTGTGTGTGTGCGCACGTGTGTGTGAGGGTGGTGTGTGTGTGTGAGGGTGGTGTGTGTGTGCATATGTGTGTGAGTGTGTGTGTGTGTGTTTGTGAGGGTGGTGTGTGTGTGTGTGTGTGCGCTTGTGTGTGAGGGTGGTATGCATGTGTGTGAGGATGGTGTGCGGGTGTGAGGGTGGTGTCTGTATGTGAGGGGTGTGTGCGTGTGTGTGAGGGTGTTTGGTGTGTGTGTGTGTGTGTGCGCTTGTGTGTGAGGGTGGTGTGCATGTGTGTGAGGATGGTGTGCGGGTGTGAGGGTGGTGTCTGTATGTGAGGGGCGTGTGTGTGTGTGTGTGTGTGTGTGTGATTGTGAGGGTGGTGTCAGTGTGTGAGGGTGGTTTGTATGTGTGTGAGGGCAGTGTGCGTGTGTGGGAGTGTGCGTCTGTGTGTGTGAGTGTGGAGTCTGTGTGTGAGGGAGGTTTGTATGTGTGTGAGGGCGGTGTGCGTGTGTGTGTGTGTGTGAGAGGGTGATGCCTGTATGTCGCCTGTTGTTTGTGAGTGAGGGTGTTTTGTGTGTGTGTGTGTGTGTGTGTGTGTGTGTGTGTGTGTGTGTGTGAGGGTGGTGTACGTGTGTGTGTGTGTGAGGGTGGAGTGTGTGTGTGTCTGAGGGTGTTTTGTGTGTGGGAGGGTGTATGGTGAGTGTGTGTGAGAGTGGTGTATGCGTGAGAGAAAGGTTTGTATGTGTGTCGGTGAGGGTGGAGTGTGTGTGTATGTGTGTGTGTGAGGGTGGAGGGTGTGTGTGTGAGTGAGGGTGTTTGGTGTGTGTGTGTGAGTAAGGGTGGTGTGTGTGTGTGTGCGAGGGTGTTATGTGTGTGTGTGTGCGTGAGGGTGGTGTGTGTGTGTGTGTGTGTGTGTGTGTGTGTGTGTGTGTATATATATGTGTCTGTGAGGGTGGTGTGTGTGTGAGGGTGGTGTGTGTGTGTGAGGGTGGTGTATGTGTGTGAGGGTGGAGTGTGTGTGTGAGTGAGGGTGGTGTGTGTGTGTGTATGTGAGGGTGGTATGTGTATGTCGGTGAGGGTGTGTGTGTGTGTGAGGGTGGCGTCTGTGTGTGTGAGGGTGGCGTCTGTGTTTGAGGGTGGCGTCTGTGTTTGAGGGTGGCGTCTGTGTGTGCGAGGGTGGCGTCTGTGTGTGTGAGGGTGGCGTCTGTGTGTGCGAGGGTGGCATCTGTGTGTGTGTGTGTGTGTGTGTGTGTGTGTGTGTGTGTGTGTGTGTGTGTGTGCGTGAGGGTGGTGTGTGTGTGAGGGTGGTGTGTGTGTGTGTGTGTGTGTGTGTGTTTGAGGGTGGTGTCGGTGTGTGAGGCTGGTGTGTGCGTGTGTGAGGGCGGTGTGAGTGTGTGTGTGTGTGAGGTTGGTGTGTTTGTGTGTGTGTGTGTTTGTGTGTGTGTGAGAGAGAGGGTGGTGTCTGTGTGAGAGGGTGGTGTGAGTGTGTGTGTGTGTGCGCGTGGTGTGTGTGTGTGAGATGTTGGTGTGTGTGTGAGGGTGGTCTGTGTGTGTGTGTGTGAGGGTGGTGTGTGTGTGCATGAGTGGGAGAGAGAGGGTGCTGTGTGTGTGCGTGTGTGTGTGTGTGAGAGGGTGGTCTGTGTCTGTGAGGGTGGAGTGTGTGTCTGTGAGGGTGGAGTGTGTGTATGTGAGGGTGGTGTGTGTGTGTGAGAGTAAGAGAGGGTGGTTTGTCAGAGGGTGGTGTGTGTGTGTATGTGTGTGAGAGGCTGGTGTCTGTATGTGAGCGGGGTGTTTGTGAGTGAGGGTGTGTGTGTGTGTGTGTGTGTGTGTGTGTGTGTGTGTGTGTGTGTGTGTGTGTGTGTGTGTGTGTGTGTGTGTGTGTGTGTGTGTGTGTGAGGGTTGTGTGCGTGTGTGTCTGTGTGTGGGAGGGTGGTGTGTGCGTGCATGTGTGTGTGAGGTTGGTGTGTGCCTGTGAGGGTGGAGTGTGTGTCTGTGAGGGTGGAGTGTGTGTATGTGAG
>JANJGN010002419.1:0-71932 GCA_026770705.1 Isurus oxyrinchus
CATGTCCCCCCCCGAACTGTTCTCATGTCCCCCCTGAACAGTCCTCATGTTCCCCCCGAACTGTCCTCATGTCCCCCCCGAACTGTCCTCATGTCCCCCCACCGAACTGTTCTCATGTCCCCCCCCGAACTGTTCCCATGTCCCCCCCCCGAACTGTTCTCATCTCCCCCCCCGAACTGTCCTCATGTCCCCCCCGAACTGTTCTCATGTCCCCCCCGAACTGCCCTCATGTCCCTCCCCGAACTGTTCTCATCTCCCCCCCCGAACTGTCCTCATGTCCCCCCCCGAACTGTCCTCATGTACCCCCACCGAACTGTTCTCATGTCCCCCCCCCCCTGAACTGTTCTCATGTCCCCCCCGAACTGTTCCCATGTCCCCCCCTGAACTGTTCTCAATCCCCCCCGAACTGTCCACATGTACCCCCACCGAACTGTTCTCATGTCCCCCCCCGAACTGTTCCCATGTCCCCCCCCCGAACTGTTCTCATGTCCCCCCCCGAATTGTTCCCATGTCCCCCCCCTGAACCGTTCTCACGACACGCCCCGAATTGTTCCCATGTCCCGCCCCGAACTGTCCTCATGTCCCCCCCCGAACTGTTCCCATGTCCCCCCCCCGAACTGTCCTCATGTCCCCCCCCTGAATTGTTCCCATGTCCCCCCCGAACTGTTCTCATGTCCCCCACCCCCGAACTGTTCCCATGTCCCCCCCGAACTGTTCTCATGTCCCCCCACCCCCGAACTGTTCCCATGTCCCCCCCCCCGAACTGTCCTCATGTACCCCCACCGAACTGTTCTCATGTCCCCCACCCCCCGAATTGTTCCCATGTCCCCCCCCGATCTGTTCTCATGCCCCACACTTACTGTTCCCATGTCCCCCCCCGAACTATTCTCATGTCCCCCCGAACTGTTCCCATGTCCCCCCCCCGAACTGTTCGCATGTCCCCCCCGGATCTGTTCTCATGTCGCCCCCCGAATTGTTCCCATGTCCCCCCCCGAACTGTTCGCATGTCCCCCCCCGAATTGTTCCCATGTGCCCCCCTGAACTGTTCTCATGCCCCCCCCGAACTGTTCTCATGTCCCCCACCCCCGAATTGTTCCCATTTCCCGCCCCGATCTGTTCTCATGCCCCCCCGAACTGTTCCCATGTCCCCCCCCGAACTATTCGCATGTCCCCCCCGGATCTGTTCTCATGTCCCCCCCCCAATTGTTCTCATGTCCCCCCCCGAATTGTTCCCATGTCCCCCCCGAATTGTTCCCATGTGCCGCCCTGAACTGTTCTCATGCCCCCCCCGAACTGATCTCATGTCCCCCACCCCCGAATGGTTCCCATGTCGCCCCCCGATCTGTTCTCATGCCCCCCCCTAACTGTTCCCATGTCCCCCCCCGAACTGTTCTCATGTCCCCCCGAACTATTCTCATGTCCCCCACCGAACTGTTCTCATGTCCCCCCCGAACTGTCCTCATGTACCCCCCCGAACTGTTCTCATGTCCCCCCCCCCCGATCTGTTCTCATGTCCCCCCGAACTATTCTCATGTCCTCCCCCGAACTGTTCTCATGTCCCCCCGAACTATTCTGATGTCCCCTCCCGAACTGTTCTCATGTCCCCCCCCGATCTGTTCTCATGCCCCCCCCGAACTGTCCTCATGTACCCTCCCGAACTGTCCTCATGCCCCCACCCCGAATTGTTCCCATGTCGCCCCCAGAACTGTCCTCATGTCCCCCCCCGAACTGTTCCCATGTCCCCCCGAACTGTTCCCATGTCCCCCCCTGAACTCTTCTCATATTCCCCCCCGAACTGTTCTCATGTTCCCCCCAAACTGTTCTCATGTCCCCCCGAACTGTTCGCATGTCCCCCCCCGAACTGTCCTCATGTCCCCCCCCCGAACTGTTCCCATGTCCCCCCCCGAATTGTTCCCATGTCCCCCCCCTGAACCGTTCTCACGACACGCCCCGAATTGTTCCCATGTCCCCCCCCGAACTGTTCTCATGTCCCCCCCCGAACTGTGCTCATGTCCCCCCCCCGAACTGTCCTCATGTCCCCCCCCCGAATTGTTCCCATGTCCCCCCCGAACTGTTCTCATGTCCCCCACCCCCGAACTGTTCCCATGTCCCCCCCGAACTGTCCTCATGTACCCCCACCGAACTGTTCTCATGTCCCCCACCCCCGAATTGTTCCCATGTCCCCCCCCGATCTGTTCTCATGCCCCACACGAACTGTTCCCATGTCCCCCCCCGAACTATTCTCATGTCCCCCCGAACTGTTCCCATGTCCCCCCCCCGAACTGTTCGCATGTCCCCCCCGGATCTGTTCTCATGTCCCCCCCCGAATTGTTCCCATGTCCCCCCCCGAACTGTTCCCATGTCCCCCCCCGAATTGTTCCCATGTGCCCCCTTGAACTGTTCTCATGCCCCCCCGAACTGTTCTCATGTCCCCCACCCCCGAATTGTTCCCATTTCCCGCCCCGATCTGTTCTCATGCCCCCCCCGAACTGTTCCCCATGTCCCCCCCCGAACTATTCGCATGTCCCCCACCGGATCTGTTCTCATGTCCCCCCCCCCAATTGTTCTCATGTCCCCCCCCCGAATTGTTCCCATGTCCCCCCCGAATTGTTCCCATGTGCCCCCCTGAACTGTTCTCATGCCCCCCCCGAACTGTTCTCATGTCCCCCACCCCCGAATTGTTCCCATGTCCCCCCCCGATCTGTTCTCATACCCCCCGAACTGTTCCCATGTCCCCCCCCGAACTGTTCTCATGTCCCCCCGAACTATTCTCATGTCCCCCACCGAACTGTTCTCATGTCCCCCCCGAACTGTCCTCATGTACCCCCCCGAACTGTTCTCATGTCCCCCCCCCCGATCTGTTCTCATGTCCCCCCCGAACTATTCTCATGTCCTCCCCCGAACTGTTCTCATGTCCCCCCGAACTATTCTGATGTCCCCTCCCGAACTGTTGTCATGTCCCCCCCGATCTGTTCTCATGCCCCCCCCGAACTGTCCTCATGTACCCTCCCGAACTGTCCTCATGCCCCCACCCCGAATTGTTCCCATGTCGCCCCCAGAACTGTCCTCATGTCCCCCCCCGAACTGTTCCCATGTCCCCCCCCGAACTGTTCTCATGTCCGCCCGAACTGTTCCCATGTCCCCCCCTGAACTTTTCTCATATTCCCCCCCCCGAACTGTTCTCATGTTCCCCCCAAACTGTTCTCATGTCCCCCCGAACTGTTCGCATGTCCCCCCCGAACTGTTCTCATGTCCCCCCCTGAACTGTTCTCATATTCCCCCCCCGAACTGTTCTCATGCACCCCCCAATCTATTCTCATGTTCGCCCTCCCCGAACTGTTCTCATGTCCCCCCCCGAACTGTTCTCATGTCCCCCCCCGAACTGTTCTCATGTCCCCCCCGAACTATTCTCATGTCCCCCCCCGAACTGTTCTCAATCCCCCCCGAACTGTCCACATGTACCCCCACCGAACTGTTCTCATGTACCCCCCCCGAACTGTTCTCATGTCCCCCCGAACTGTCCTATTGTACCCCCACCGAACTGTTCTCATGACCCCCCACCGAACTGTTCTCATGTCCCCCCCCGAACTGTCCTCATGTACCCCCACCAAACTGTTCTCATGTCCCCCCGAACTGTTCTCATGTCCCCCCCCGAACTGTTCCCATGTCCCCCCCCGAACTGTTCTCATGTCCCCTTCCCGCATTGTTCCCATGTCCCTCCCCGAACTGTCCTCATGTCCCCCCGAACTGTCCTCATGTCCCCCCCGAATTGTCCTCATCTCCCCCCCCGAACTGTCCTCATGTCCCCCCCGAACTGTTCTCATGTCCCCCCCCCGAACTGGTCTCATGTCCCCCCCCCGAACTGTTCTCATGTCCCCCCCTGAACTGTTCTCATATTCCACCCCCAGATCTGTTCTCATGTCCTCCCCACCGACCTGTTCTCATGTCCCCCCCGAACTGTCCTCATGTACCCCCCGAACTGTCCTCATGTCCCCCCCGAACTGTTCTCATGTCCCCCCCCCCAACTGTTCTCATGTCCCCCCCGAACTGTTCTCATGTCCCCCACCGAACTGTTCCCATGTCCTCCCCCGAACTGTTCTCATGTCCCCCCCGAACTGTCCTCATGTACCCCCACCGAATTGTTCCCATGTCCCCCCCCGAACTGTTCCCATGTCCCCCCCCCGAACTGTTCTCATGTCCCCCCCCAACTGTCCTCATGTCCTCCCCGAACTGTTCCCATGTCCCCCCCGAACTGTTCTCATGTCCCCCCCGAACTGTTCGCATTTCCCCCCCCGGTCTGTTCTCATGACCCCCCCGAACTGTCCTCATGTCCCCCCCCCCAACTGTTCTCATGTCCCCCCCGAACTATTCTCATGTCCCCCCCTGATCTGTTCTCATGTCCCCCCGAACTATTCTCATGTCCTCCCCCGAACTGTTCTCATGTCTCCCCGAACTATTCTGATGTCCCCTCCCGAACTGTTCTCATGTCCCCCCCCGATCTGTTCCCATGCCCCCCCCGAACTGTCCTCCTGTACCCCCCCGAACTGTCCTCATGTCCCCACCCCGAATTGTTCCCAGGTCGCCCCCAGAACTGTCCTCATGTCCCCCCCCCGAACTGTTCCCATGTCCCCCCCAAACTGTTCTCATGTCCCACCCTGAACTGTTCTCATATTCCCCCCCCGAACTGTTCTCATGCACCCCCCAAACTATTCTCATTTTCGCCCCCCCCCGAACTGTTCTCATGTCCCCCCCGAACTGTTCTCATGTCCCCCCCCCGAACTGTTCTCATGTCCCCCCTGAACAGTCCTCATGTTCCCCCCGAACTGTCCTCATGTCCCCCCCGAACTGTCCTCATGTCCCCCCACCGAACTGTTCTCATGTCCCCCCCCGAACTGTTCCCATGTCCCCCCCCGAACTGTTCTCATCTCCCCCCCCGAACTGTCCTCATGTCCCCCCCGAACTGTTCTCATGTCCCCCCCGAACTGCCCTCATGTCCCTCCCCGAACTGTTCTCATCTCCCCCCCCGAACTGTCCTCATGTCCCCCCCGAACTGTCCTCATGTACCCCCACCGAACTGTTCTCATGTCCCCCCCCCCCTGAACTGTTCTCATGTCCCCCCCGAACTGTTCCCATGTCCCCCCCCTGAACTGTTCTCAATCCCCCCCGAACTGTCCACATGTACCCCCACCGAACTGTTCTCATGTCCCCCCCCGAACTGTTCCCATGTCCCCCCCGAACTGTTCTCATGTCCCCCCCCGAATTGTTCCCATGTCCCCCCCCTGAACCGTTCTCACGACACGCCCCGAATTGTTCCCATGTCCCGCCCCGAACTGTCCTCATGTCCCCCCCCGAACTGTTCCCATGTCCCCCCCCGAACTGTCCTCATGTCCCCCCCCTGAATTGTTCCCATGTCCCCCCCGAACTGTTCTCATGTCCCCCACCCCCGAACTGTTCCCATGTCCCCCCCGAACTGTTCTCATGTCCCCCACCCCCGAACTGTTCCCATGTCCCCCCCCCGAACTGTCCTCATGTACCCCCACCGAACTGTTCTCATGTCCCCCACCCCCGAATTGTTCCCATGTCCCCCCCCGATCTGTTCTCATGCCCCACACTTACTGTTCCCATGTCCCCCCCCGAACTATTCTCATGTCCCCCCCGAACTGTTCCCATGTCCCCCCCCCGAACTGTTCGCATGTCCCCCCCGGATCTGTTCTCATGTCGCCCCCCGAATTGTTCCCATGTCCCCCCCCGAACTGTTCGCATGTCCCCCCCCGAATTGTTCCCATGTGCCCCCCTGAACTGTTCTCATGCCCCCCCCGAACTGTTCTCATGTCCCCCACCCCCCGAATTGTTCCCATTTCCCGCCCCGATCTGTTCTCATGCCCCCCCGAACTGTTCCCATGTCCCCCCCGAACTATTCGCATGTCCCCCCCCGGATCTGTTCTCATGTCCCCCCCCCAATTGTTCTCATGTCCCCCCCCGAATTGTTCCCATGTCCCCCCCGATTGTTCCCATGTGCCGCCCTGAACTGTTCTCATGCCCCCCCCGAACTGATCTCATGTCCCCCACCCCCGAATGGTTCCCATGTCGCCCCCCGATCTGTTCTCATGCCCCCCTAACTGTTCCCATGTCCCCCCCCGAACTGTTCTCATGTCCCCCCGAACTATTCTCATGTCCCCCACCGAACTGTTCTCATGTCCCCCCCGAACTGTCCTCATGTACCCCCCCGAACTGTTCTCATGTCCCCCCCCCCCCGATCTGTTCTCATGTCCCCCCGAACTATTCTCATGTCCTCCCCCGAACTGTTCTCATGTCCCCCCGAACTATTCTGATGTCCCCTCCCGAACTGTTGTCATGTCCCCCCCCGATCTGTTCTCATGCCCCCCCCGAACTGTCCTCATGTACCCTCCCGAACTGTCCTCATGCCCCCACCCCGAATTGTTCCCATGTCGCCCCCAGAACTGTCCTCATGTCCCCCCCCGAACTGTTCCCATGTCCCCCCGAACTGTTCCCATGTCCCCCCCTGAACTCTTCTCATATTCCCCCCCGAACTGTTCTCATGTTCCCCCCAAACTGTTCTCATGTCCCCCCGAACTGTTCGCATGTCCCCCCCGAACTGTCCTCATGTCCCCCCCCGAACTGTTCCCATGTCCCCCCCCGAATTGTTCCCATGTCCCCCCCCTGAACCGTTCTCACGACACGCCCCGAATTGTTCCCATGTCCCCCCCCGAACTGTTCTCATGTCCCCCCCGAACTGTGCTCATGTCCCCCCCCCCGAACTGTCCTCATGTCCCCCCCCCGAATTGTTCCCATGTCCCCCCCGAACTGTTCTCATGTCCCCCACCCCCGAACTGTTCCCATGTCCCCCCCGAACTGTCCTCATGTACCCCCACCGAACTGTTCTCATGTCCCCCACCCCCGAATTGTTCCCATGTCCCCCCCCGATCTGTTCTCATGCCCCACACGAACTGTTCCCATGTCCCCCCCCGAACTATTCTCATGTCCCCCCGAACTGTTCCCATGTCCCCCCCCCGAACTGTTCGCATGTCCCCCCCGGATCTGTTCTCATGTCCCCCCCCGAATGTTCCCATGTCCCCCCCCGAATTGTTCCCATGTGCCCCCTTGAACTGTTCTCATGCCCCCCCGAACTGTTCTCATGTCCCCCACCCCCGAATTGTTCCCATTTCCCGCCCCGATCTGTTCTCATGCCCCCCCGAACTGTTCCCATGTCCCCCCCCGAACTATTCGCATGTCCCCCACCGGATCTGTTCTCATGTCCCCCCCCCCCAATTGTTCTCATGTCCCCCCCCGAATTGTTCCCATGTCCCCCCCGAATTGTTCCCATGTGCCCCCCTGAACTGTTCTCATGCCCCCCCCGAACTGTTCTCATGTCCCCCACCCCCGAATTGTTCCCATGTCCCCCCCCCGATCTGTTCTCATACCCCCCAAACTGTTCCCATGTCCCCCCCCGAACTGTTCTCATGTCCCCCCGAACTATTCTCATGTCCCCCACCGAACTGTTCTCATGTCCCCCCCGAACTGTCCTCATGTACCCCCCCGAACTGTTCTCATGTCCCCCCCCCCGATCTGTTCTCATGTCCCCCCGAACTATTCTCATGTCCACCCCCGAACTGTTCTCATGTCCCCCCGAACTATTCTGATGTCCCCTCCCGAACTGTTCTCATGTCCCCCCCGATCTGTTCTCATGCCCCCCCCCGAACTGTCCTCATGTACCCTCCCGAACTGTCCTCATGCCCCCACCCCGAATTCTTCCCATGTCGCTCCCAGAACTGTCCTCATGTCCCCCCCCCGAACTGTTCCCATGTCCCCCCCGAACTGTTCTCATGTCCCCCCGAACTGTTCCCATGTCCCCCCCTGAACTCTTCTCATATTCCCCCCCCGAACTGTTCTCATGTTCCCCCCAAACTGTTCTCATGTCCCCCCGAACTGTTCGCATGTCCCCCCCCGAACTGTTCTCATGTCCCCCCCTGAACTGTCTCATATTCCCCCCCCGAACTGTTCTCATGCACCCCCCCAATCTATTCTCATGTTCGCCCCCCCCGAACTGTTCTCATGTCCCCCCCGAACTGTTCTCATGTCCCCCCCCGAACTGTTCTCATGTCCCCCCTGAACTGTTCTCATGTCCCCCCCCGAACTGTTCTCAATCCCCCCCGAACTGTCCACATGTACCCCCACCGAACTGTTCTCATGTACCCCCCCCGAACTGTTCTCATGTCCCCCCCGAACTGTCCTATTGTACCCCCACCGAACTGTTCTCATGACCCCCCACCGAACTGTTCTCATGTCCCCCCCCGAACTGTCCTCATGTACCCCCACCAAACTGTTCTCATGTCCCCCCCGAACTGTTCTCATGTCCCCCCCCGAACTGTTCCCATGTCCCCCCCCGAACTGTTCTCATGTCCCCCTTCCCGCATTGTTCCCATGTCCCCCCCCCGAACTGTCCTCATGTCCCCCCGAACTGTCCTCATGTCCCCCCCCGAATTGTCCTCATCTCCCCCCGAACTGTCCTCATGTCCCCCCCGAACTGTTCTCATGTCCCCCCCCCGAACTGTTCTCATGTCCCCCCCCCCGAACTGTTCTCATGTCCCCCCTGAACTGTTCTCATATTCCACCCCCAGGTCTGTTCTCATGTCCTCCCCTCCGACCTGTTCTCATGTCCCCCCCCGAACTGTCCTCATGTCCCCCCCGAACTGTTCTCATGTCCCCCCCCCAACTGTTCCCATGTCCCCCCCCGAACCGTCGTAATGTCCCCCCCCGAACTGTTCCCATGTCCCCCCCCGAACTGTTCTCATGTCCCCCCCCAACTGTCCTCATGTCCTCCCCGAACTGTTCCCATGTCCCCCCCGAACTGTTCTCATGTCCCCCCCCGAACTGTTCGCATTTCCCCCCCCGGTCTGTTCTCATGTCCCCCCCGAACTGTCCTCATCTCCCCCCCCCAACTGTTCTCATGTCCCCCCCGAACTATTCTCATGTCCCCCCCCGATCTGTTCTCATGTCCCCCCGAACTATTCTCATGTCCTCCCCGAACTGTTCTCATGTCTCCCCGAACTATTCTGATGTCCCCTCCCGAACTGTTCTCATGTCCCCCCCCGATCTGTTCTCATGCCCCCCCCGAACTGTCCTCATGTACCCCCCCGAACTGTCCTCATGTCCCCACCCCGAATTGTTCCCATGTCGCCCCCAGAACTGTCCTCATGTCCCCCCCCGAACTGTTCCCATGTCCCCCCCAAACTGTTCTAATGTCCCCCCCTGAACTGTTCTCATATTCCCCCCCCGAACTGTTCTCATGCACCCCCCAAACTATTCTCATTTTCGCCCCCCCCGAACTGTTCTCATGCCCCCCCCGAACTGTTCTCAATGTCCCCCCCCGAACTGTTCTCATGTCCCCCCCGAACAGTCCTCATGTTCCCCCCGAACTGTCCTCATGTCCCCCCCGAACTGTCCTCATGTCCCCCCACCGAACTGTTCTCATGTCCCCCCCCCAAACTGTTCCCATGTCCCCCCCGAACTGTTCCCATGTCCCCCCCCGAACTGTTCTCATCTCCCCCCCCGAACTGTCCTCATGTCCCCCCCGAACTGTTCTCATGTCCCCCCCGAACTGCCCTCATGTCCCTCCCCGAACTGTTCTCATCTCCCCCCCCGAACTGTCCTCATGTCCCCCCCGAACTGTCCTCATGTACCCCCACCGAACTGTTCTCATGTCCCCCCCCCCCGAACTGTTCTCATGTCCCCCCCCGAACTGTTCCCATGTCCCCCCCTGAACTGTTCTCATGTCCCCCCCGAACTGTCCTCATGTCCCCCCCCCCAACTGTTCTCATGTCCCCCCCGATCTGTTCTCATGTCCCCCCCCGATCTGTTCTCATGTCCCCCCGAACTATTCTCATGTCCTCCGCCGAACTGTTCTCATGACCCCCCGAACTATTCTGATGTCGCCCCCCCGATCTGTTCTCATGCCCCCCCGAACTGTTCCCATGTCCCCCCCCGAACTGTTCTCATGTCCCCCGAACTATTCTCATGTCCCCCACCGAACTGTTCTCATGTCCCCCCCGAACTGTCCTCATGTACCCCCCCGAACTGTTCTCATGTCCCCCCCCCCGATCTGTTCTCATGTCCCCCCGAACTATTCTCATGTCCTCCCCCGAACTGTTCTCATGTCCCCCCGAACTATTCTGATGTCCCCTCCCGAACTGTTCTCATGTCCCCCCCCCGATCTGTTCTCATGCCCCCCCCCGAACTGTCCTCATGTACCCTCCCGAACTGTTCCCATGTCCCCCCCTGAACTCTTCTCATATTCCCCCCCCGAACTGTTCTCATGTCTCCCCCCAAACTGTTCTCATGTCCCCCCGAACTGTTCGCATGTCCCCCCCGAACTGTTCTCATGTCCCCCCCTGAACTGTTCTCATATTCCCCCCCCGAACTGTTCTCATGCACCCCCCAATCTATTCTCATGTTCGCCCCCCCCGAACTGTTCTCATGTCCCCCCCGAACTGTTCTCATGTCCCCCCCCCGAACTGTTCTCATGTCCCCCCCGAACTGTCCTCATGTCCCCCCCCGAACTGTTCCATGTCCCCCCCCGAACTGTTCTCATGTCCCCCCGAACTGTTCCCATGTCCCCCCCTGAACTCTTCTCATATTCCCCCCCGAACTGTTCTCATGTTCCCCCCAAACTGTTCTCATGTCCCCCCGAACTGTTCGCATGTCCCCCCCGAACTGTTCTCATGTCCCCCCCCTGAACTGTTCTCATATTCCCCCCCCGAACTGTTCTCATGCACCCCCCAATCTATTCTCATGTTCGCCCCCCCCGAACTGTTTCTCATGTCCCCCCCGAACTGTTCTCATGTCCACCCCCGAACTGTTCTCATGTCCCCCCCCGAACTGCCCTCATGTCCCTCCCCGAACTGTTCTCATCTCCCCCCCCGAACTGTCCTCATGTCCCCCCCGAACTGTCCTCATGTACCCCCACCGAACTGTTGTCATGTCCCCCCCCCCCCGAACTGTTCTCATGTCCCCCCCGAACTGTTCCCATGTCCCCCCCTGAACTGTTCTCAATCCCCCCCGAACTGTCCACATGTACCCCCACCGAACTGTTCTCATGTCCCCCCCCGAACTGTTCCCATGTCCCCCCCCGAACTGTTCTCATGTCCCCCCCCGAATTGTTCCCATGTCCCCCCCCGAACCGTTCTCACGACACGCCCCGAATTGTTCCCATGTCCCCCCCCGAACTGTTCTCATGTCCCCCCCCGAACTGTCCTCATGTCCCCCCCCGAACTGTCCTCATGTCCCCCCCCCCGAATTGTTCCCATGTCCCCCCCCGAACTGTTCTCATGTCCCCCCACCCCCGAACTGTTCCCATGTCCCCCCCGAACTGTTCTCATGTCCCCCCACCCCCGAACTGTTCCCATGTCCCCCCCCCCGAACTGTCCTCATGTACCCCCACCGAACTGTTCTCATGTCCCCCACCCCCGAATTGTTCCCATGTCCCCCCCCGATCTGATCTCATGCCCCACACGAACTGTTCCCATGTCCCCCCCCGAACTGTTCTCAATCCCCCCCGAACTGTCCACATGTTGTACCCACCCACCGAACTGTTCTCATGTACCCCCCCCGAAACTGTTCTCATGTCCCCCCCGAACTGTCCTATTTTACCCCCACCGAACTGTTCTCATGACCCCCCACCGAACTGTTCTCATGTCCCCCCCCGAACTGTCCTCATGTACCCCCACCAAACTGTTCTCATGTCCCCCCCGAACTGTTCTCATGTCCCCCCCCCGAACTGTTCCCATGTCCCCCCCCGAACTGTTCTCATGTCCCCTCCGCATTGTTCCCATGTCCCCCCCCGAACTGTCCTCATGTCCCCCCGAACTGTCCTCATGTCCCCCCCGAATTGTTCTCATGTCCCCCCCCCCGAACTGTTCTCATGTCCCCCCCTGAACTGTTCTCATATTCCACCCCCAAACTGTTCTCATGTCCCCCCGAACTGTTCGCATGTCCCCCCCGAACTGTTCTCATGTCCCCCCCCTGAACTGTTCTCATATTCCCCCCCCGAACTGTTCTCATGCACCCCCCAATCTATTCTCATGTTCGCCCCCCCCGAACTGTTCTCATGTCCCCCCCGAACTGTTCTCATGTCCACCCCCCGAACTGTTCTCATGTCCCCCCCCGAACTGCCCTCATGTCCCTCCCCGAACTGTTCTCATCTCCCCCCCCCGAACTGTCCTCATGTCCCCCCCGAACTGTCCTCATGTACCCCCCCCGAACTGTTCTCATGTCCCCCCCCCAACTGTCCTCATGTCCTCCCCGAACTGTTCCCATGTCCCCCCCGAACTGTTCTCATGTCCCCCCCCGAACTTTTCGCATTTCCCCCCCCGGTCTGTTCTCATGTCCCCCCCGAACTGTCCTCATGTCACCCCCCCCAACTGTTCTCATGTCCCCCCCCGAACTATTCTCATGTCCCCCCCCCGATCTGTTCTCATGTCCCCCGAACTATTCTCATGTCCTCCCCCGAACTGTTCTCATGTCTCCCCGAACTATTCTGATGTCCCCTCCCGAACTGTTCTCATGTCCCCCCCCGATCTGTTCTCATGCCCCCCCCGAACTGTCCTCATGTACCCCCCCGAACTGTCCTCATGTCCCCACCCCGAATTGTTCCCATGTCGCCCCCAGAACTGTCCCTCATGTCCCCCCCCGAAACTGTTCCATGTCCCCCCCAAACTGTTCTCATGTCCCCCCCTGAACTGTTCTCATATTCCCCCCCCGAACTGTTCTCATGCACCCCCCAAACTATTCTCATTTCGCCCCCCCCGAACTGTTCTCATGTCCCCCCCGAACTGTTCTCATGTCCCCCCCGAAGAGTCCTCATGTTCCCCCCGAACTGTCCTCATGTCCCCCCCGAACTGTCCTCATGTCCCCCCACTGAACTGTTCTCATGTCCCCCCCCGAACTGTTCCCATGTCCCCCCCCTGAACTGTTCTCATGTCCCCCCCGAACTGTCCTCATGTCCCCCCCCCAACTGTTCTCATGTCCCCCCCGATCTGTTCTCATGTCCCCCCCCGATCTGTTCTCATGTCCCCCCGAACTATTCTCATGTCCTCCGCCGAACTGTTCTCATGTCCCCCCGAACTATTCTGATGTCCCCTCCCGAACTGTTCTCATGTCCCCCCCCACGATCTGTTCTCATGCCCCCCCCGAACTGTCCTCATGTACCCCCCCCCGAACTGTCCTCATGCCCCCACCCCGAATTGTTCCCATGTCGCCCCCAGAACTGTCCTCATGTCCCCCCCCGAACTGTTCCCATGTCCCCCCCAAACTGTTCTCATGTCCCCCCCTGAACTGTTCTCATATTCCCCCCTGAACTGTTCTCATATTCCCCCCCCGAACTGTTCTCATGCACCCCCCAAACTATTCTCATGTTCGCCCCCCCCGAAATGTTCTCATGTCCCCCCCGAACAGTCCTCAAGTACCCCCCGAACAGTCCTCATGTCCCCCCACCGAACTGTTCTCATGTCCCCCCCGAACTGTTCCCATGTACCCCCCCCCCACTATTCTGATGTCCCCTCCCGAACTGTTCTCATGTCCCCCCCCGATCTGTTCTCATGCCCCCCCCCGAACTGTCCTCATGTACCCCCCCGAACTGTCCTCATGCCCCCACCCCGAATTGTTCCCATGTCGCCCCCAGAACTGTCCTCATGTCCCCCCCCGAACTGTTCCCATGTCCCCCCCAAACTGTTCTCATGTCCCCCCCTGAACTGTTCTCATATTCTCCCCCGAACTGTTCTCATGTCCCCTTCCCGCATTGTTCCCATGTCCCCCCCCGAACTGTCCTCATGTCCCCCCCGAACTGTCCTCATGTCCCCCCCGAATTGTCCTCATCTCCCCCCCCGAACTGTCCTCATGTCCCCCCCGAACTGTTCTCATGTCCCCCCCCCGAACTGTTGTCATGTCCCCCCCCCCGAACTGTTCTCATGTCCCCCCCTGAACTGTTCTCATATTCCAACCCCAGATCTGTTCTCATGTCCTCCCCACCGACCTGTTCTCATGTCCCCCCCCGAACTGTCCTCATGTCCCCCCCGAACTGTTCTCATGTCCCCCCCCCAACTGTTCTCATGTCCCCCCCGAACTGTTCTCATGTCCCCCACCGAACTGTTCCCATGTCCTCCCCGAACTGTTCTCATGTCCCCCCCGAACTGTCCTCATGTACCCCCACCGAATTGTTCCCATGTCCCCCCCCGAACCGTCGTCATTTCCCCCCCCGAACTGTTCCCATGTCTCCCCCCGAACTGTTCTCATGTCCCCCCCCAACTGTCCTCATATCCTCCACGAACTGTTCCCAAGTCCCCCCCGAACTGTTCTCATGTCCCCCCCCAACTGTCCTCATATCCTCCACGAACTGTTCCCAAGTCCCCCCCGAACTGTTCTCATGTCCCCCCCGAACTGTTCGCATTTCCCCCCCCCGGTCTGTTCTCATGTCCCCCCCGAACTCTCCTCATGTCCCCCCCCCAACTGTTCTCATGTCCCCCCCCGAACTATTCTCATGTCCCCCCCCGATCTGTCTCATGTCCCCCCCAAACTATTCTCATGTCCTCCCCCGAACTGTTCTCATGTCCCCCCGAACTATTCTGATGTCCCCTCCCGAACTGTTCTCATGTCCCCCCCCGATCTGTTCTCATGCCCCCCCCGAACTGTCCTCATGTACCCCCCAGAACTGTCCTCATGTCCCCACCCCGAATTGTTCCCATGTCGCCCCCAGAACTGTCCTCATGTCCCCCCCCGAACTGTTCCCATGTCCCCCCCAAACTGTTCTCATGTCCCCCCCTGAACTGTTCTCATATTCCCCCCCCGAACTGTTCTCATGCACCCCCCAAACTATTCTCATTTTCGCCCCCCCCCGAACTGTTCTCATGTCCCCCCCGAACTGTTCTCATGTCCCCCCCGAACTGTTCTCATGTCCCCCCCGAACAGTCCTCATGTTCCCCCCGAACTGTCCTCATGTCCCCCCCGAACTGTCCTCATGTCCCCCCACCGAACTGTTCTCATGCCCCCCCCCGAACTGTTCCCATGTCCCCCCCCGAACTGTTCTCATCTCCCCCCCCGAACTGTCCTTATGTCCCCCCCGAACTGTTTCTCATGTCCCCCCCGAACTGCCCTCATGTCCCTCCCCGAACTGTTCTCATCTCCCCCCCCGAACTGTCCTCATGTCCCCCCCGAACTGTCCTCATGTACCCCCACCGAACTGTTCTCATGTCCCCCCCCCCCCGAAACTGTTCTCATGTCCCCCCCGAACTGTTCCCATGTCCCCCCCTGAACTGTTCTCATGTCCCCCCCGAACTGTCCTCATGTCCCCCCCCCCAACTGTTCTCATGTCCCCCCCGATCTGTTCTCATGTCCCCCCCCGATCTGTTCTCACGTCCCCCCGAACTATTCTCATGTCCTCCGCCGAACTGTTCTCATGTCCCCCCGAACTATTCTGATGTCCCCTCCCGAACTGTTCTCATGTCCCCCCCCGATCTGTTCTCATGCCCCCCCCGAACTGTCCTCATGTACCCCCCCGAACTGTCCTCATGCCCCCACCCCGAATTGTTCCCATGTCGCCCCCAGAACTGTCCTCATGTCCCCCCCCGAACTGTTCCCATATCCCCCCCAAACTGTTCTCATGTCCCCCGCTGAACTGTTCTCATATTCCCCCCCGAACTGTTCTCATGCACCCCCCAAACTATTCTCATGTTCGCCCCCCCCGAACTGTTCTCATGTCCCCCCCGAGCTGTTCTCATATCCCACCCCGAACTGTTCTCATGTCCCCCCCCCGAACAGTCCTCATGTTCCCCCCGAACTGTCCTCATGTCCCCCCCGAACTGTCCTCATGTCCCCCCACCGAACTGTTCTCATGTCACCCCCCGAACTGTTCCCATGTCCCCCCCCCCGAACTGTTCTCATCTCCCCCCCCGAACTGTCCTCATGTCCCCCCCGAACTGTTCTCATGTCCCCCCCCGAACTGCCCTCATGTCCCTCCCCGAACTGTTCTCATCTCCCCCCCCGAACTGTCCTCATGTCCCCCCCGAACTGTCCTCATGTACCCCCACCGAACTGTTCTCATGTCCCCCCCCCCCGTACTGTTCTCATGTCCCCCCGAACTGTTCCCATGTCCCCCCCTGAACTGTTCCCATGTCCCCCCCTGAACTGTTCTCATATTCCCCCCCCGAACTGTTCTCATGCACCCCCCCAAAACTATTCTCATGTTCGCCCCCCCCCGAAATGTTCTCATGTCCCCCCCGAACAGTCCTCATGTACCCCCCGAACTGTCCTCATGTCCCCCCAAACTGTCCTCATGTCCCCCCACCGAACTGTTTCTCATGTCCCCCCCCGAACTGTTCCCATGTACTCCCCCCCCCAACTATTCTGATGTCCCCTCCCGAACTGTTCTCATGTCCCCCCCCGATCTGTTCTCATGCCCCCCCCGAACTGTCCTCATGTACCCCCCCGAACTGTCCTCATGCCCCCACCCCGAATTGTTCCCATGTCGCCCCCAGAACTGTCCTCATGTCCCCCCCCGGAACTGTTCCCATTTCCCCCCCAAACTGTTCTCATGTCCCCCCCTGAACTGTTCTCATATTCCCCCCCGAACTGTTCTCATGCACCCCCCAAACTATTCTCATGTTCGCCCCCCCCGAACTGTTCTCATGTCCCCCCCGAACTGTTCTCATGTCCCCCCCCGAACTGTTCTCATGTCCCCCCCGAACAGTCCTCATGTTCCCCCCGAACTGTCCTCATGTCCCCCCCGAACTGTCCTCATGTCCCCCCACCGAACTGTTCTCATGTCCCCCCCCGAACTGTTCCCATGTCCCCCCCCCGAACTGTTCTCATCTCCCCCCCCCGAACTGTCCTCATGTCCCCCCCGAACTGTTCTCATGTCCCCCCCCGAACTGCCCTCATGTCCCTCTCCGAACTGTTCTCATCTGCCCCTCCGAACTGTCCTCATGTCCCCCCCGAACTGTCCTCATGTACCCCCACCGAACTGTTCTCATGTCCCCCCGCCCGAACTGTTCTCATGTCCCCCCCGAACTGTTCCCATGTCCCCCCCCTGAACTGTTCCCATGTCCCCCCCTGAACTGTTCTCATATTCCCCCCCCGAACTGTTCTCATGCACCCCCCAAACTATTCTCATGTTCGCCCCCCCCGAAATGTTCTCATGTCCCCCCCGAACAGTCCTCATGTACCCCCCGAACTGTCCTCATGTCCCCCCCAAACTGTCCTCATGTCCCCCCACCGAACTGTTCTCATGTACCCCCCCCGAACTGTTCCCATGTACCCCCCTCGAACTGTTCTCATGTCCCCCCCGAACTATTCTCATCTCCCCCCCCCGAACTGTCCTCATGTCCCCCCCTGAACTGTTCTCATCTCCCCCCCCCTGATCTGTCCTCATGTCCCCCCCGAACTGTTCTCCTGTCCCCCCCCGAACTGCCCTCATGTCCCCCCCCCGAACTGTTCTCATCTCCCCCCCCGAACTTTCCTCATGTCCCCCCCGAACTGTCCTCATGTACCCCCACCGAACTGTTCTCATGTCCCCCCGAACTGTTCTCATGACCCACCCGAACTGTTCCCATGTCCCCCCCTGAACTGTTCTCATATTCCCCCCCCGAACTGTTCTCATGCCCCCCCCAAACTATTCTCATGTTCGCCCCCCCCCGAACTGTTCCCATGTCCCCCCCCGAATTGTTCCCATGTGCCCCCCTGAACTGTTCTCATGCCCCCCCCGAACTGTTCTCATGTCCCCCCCCGAACTGTTCTCATGTCCCCCACCCCCGAATTGTTCCCATGTCCCCCCCCGATCTGTTCTCATGCCCCCCCGAACTGTTCCCATGTCCCCCCCCGAACTGTTCTCATGTCCCCCCGAACTATTCTCATGTCCCCCACCGAACTGTTCTCATGTCCCCCCCCGAACTGTCCTCATGTCCCCCCCCCCGAACTGTTCTCATGTCCCCCCCCCGAACTGTCCTCATGTCCCCCCCCGGACTGGTCTCATGTCCCCCCCCCGATCTGTTCTCATGTCCCCCCGAACTATTCTCATGTCCTCCCCCGAACTGTTCTCATGTCCCCCCGAACTATTCTGATGTCCCCTCCCGAACTGTTCTCATGTCCCCCCCCGATCTGTTCTCATGCCCCCCCCGAACTGTCCTCATGTACCCTCCCGAACTGTCCTCATGCCCCCACCCCGAATTGTTCCCATGTCGCCCCCAGAACTGTCCTCATGTCCCCCCCCGAACTGTTCCCATGTCCCCCCCCGAACTGTTCTCATGTCCCCCCGAACTGTTCCCATGTCCCCCCCGAACTGTTCTCATATTCCCCCCCGAACTGTTCTCATGTCCCCCCCGAACTGTTCTCATGTCCCCCCGAACTGTTCGCATGTCCCCCCCCCGAACTGTTCTCATGTCCCCCCCTGAACTGTTCTCATATTCCCCCCCCGAACTGTTCTCATGCACCCCCCAAACTATTCTCATGTTCGCCCCCCCCGAACTGTTTGCATGTCCCCCCCGAACTGTTCTCATGTCCCCCACCGAACTGTTCTCATGTCCCCCCCGAACAGTCCTCATGTACCCCCCGAACTGTCCTCATGTCCCCCCCGAACTGTCCTCATGTCCCTCCACCGAACTGTTCTCATGTCCCCCCCCCCGAACTGTTCCCATGTCCCCCCCTGAACTGTTCTCATGCCCCCCCCCCCAAACTATTCTCATGTTCGCCCCCCCCGAACTGTTCTCATGTCCCCCCCGAACTGTTCTCATGTCCCCCCCCGAACTGTTCTCCATCCCCCCCGAACTGTCCACATGTCCCCCCCCGAACTGTCCTCATGTACCCCCACCAAACTGTTCTCATGTCCCCCCCGAACTGTTCTCATGTCCCCCCCCGAACTGTTCCCATGTCCCCCCCCGAACTGTTCTCATGTCCCCCTCCCGCATTGTTCCCATGTCCCCCCCCGAACTGTCCTCATGTCCCCCCGAACTGTCCTCATGTCCCCCCCGAATTGTCCTCATCTCCCCCCCCGAACTGTCCTCATGTCCCCCCCGAACTGTTCTCATGTCCCCCCCGAACTGTTCTCATGTCCCCCCCCGAACTGTTCTCATGTCCCCCCCTGAACTGTTCTCATATTCCACCCCCAGATCTGTTCTCATGTCCTCCCCACCGACCTGTTCTCATGTCCCCCCCGAACTGTCCTCATGTCCCCCCCTGAACTGTTCTCATGTCCCCCCCCCCGAACTGTTCTCATCTCCCCCCCGAACTGTTCTCATGTCCCCCACCGAACTGTTCCCATGTCCCCCCCCGAACTGTTCTCATGTCCCCCCCCGAACTGTTCCCATGTCCCCCCCCCGAACTGTTCTCATCTCCCCCCCCGAACTGTCCTCATGTCCCCCCCGAACTGTTCTCATGTCCCCCCCGAACTGCCCTCATGTCCCTCCCCGAACTGTTCTCATCTCCCTCCCCGAACTGTCCTCATGTCCCCCCCGAACTGTCCTCATGTACCCCCACCGAACTGTTCTCATGTCCC
The DNA here is from genome assembly GCA_026770705.1 of Isurus oxyrinchus. Taxonomy (NCBI): domain Eukaryota; kingdom Metazoa; phylum Chordata; class Chondrichthyes; order Lamniformes; family Lamnidae; genus Isurus; species Isurus oxyrinchus. Next base: position 19,556 of record JANJGN010002419.1, read on the forward strand.
CCCCCCCCGAACTGTTCTCATGTCCACCCTGAACTGTTCCCATGTCGCCCCCTGAACTGTTCTCATGTCCCCCCCGAACTGTCCTCATGTCCCCCCCCCCAACTGTTCTCATGTCCCCCCCCGATCTGTTCTCATGTCCCCCTCCGATCTGTTCTCATGTCCCCCCGAACTATTCTCATGTCCTCCGCCGAACTGTTCTCATGTCCCCCCGAACTATTCTGATGTCCCCTCCCGAACTGTTCTCATGTCCCCCCCCGATCTGTTCTCATGCCCCCCCCGAAAATGTCCTCATGTACCCCCCCGAACTGTCCTCATGCCCCCACCCCGAATTGTTCCCATGTCGCCCCCAGAACTGTCCTCATGTCCCCCCCCGAACTGTTCCCCATGTCCCCCCCAAACTGTTCTCATGTCCCCCCCTGAACTGTTCTCATATTCCCCCCTGAACTGTTCTCATATTCCCCCCCCGAACTGTTCTCATGCACCCCCCAAACTATTCTCATGTTCGCCCCCCCCCGAAATGTTCTCATGTCCCCCCCCGAACAGTCCTCAAGTACCCCCCCGAACAGTCCTCATGTCCCCCCAAACTGTCCTCATGTCCCCCCACCGACTGTTCTCATGTCCCCCCCCGAACTGTTCCCATGTACCCCCCCCCAACTATTCTGATGTCCCCTCCCGAACTGTTCTCATGTCCCCCCCGATCTGTTCTCATGCCCCCCCCGAACTGTCCTCATGTACCCCCCCGAAATGTCCTCATGCCCCCACCCCGAATTGTTCCCATGTCGCCCCCAGAACTGTCCTCATGTCCCCCCCCGAACTGTTCCCATGTCCCCCCCAAACTGTTCTCATGTCCCCCCCCTGAACTGTTCTCATATTCTCCCCCCGAACTGTTCTCATGTCCCCTTCCCGCATTGTTCCCATGTCCCCCCCCCGAACTGTCCTCATGTCCCCCCGAACTGTCCTCATGTCCCCCCCGAATTGTCCTCATCTCCCCCCCCGAACTGTCCTCATGTCCCCCCCGAACTGTTCTCATGTCCCCCCCCGAACTGTTCTCATGTCCCCCCCCCGAACTGTTCTCATGTCCCCCCCTGAACTGTTCTCATATTCCAACCCCAGATCTGTTCTCATGTCCTCCCCACCGACCTGTTCTCATGTTCCCCCCCGAACTGTCCTCATGTCCCCCCCGTAACTGTTCTCATTCCCCCCCCCAACTGTTCTCATGTCCCCCCCGAACTGTTCTCATGTCCCCCACCGAACTGTTCCCATGTCCTCCCCCCGAACTGTTCTCATGTCCCCCCCGAACTGTCCTCATGTACCCCCACCGAATTGTTCCCATGTCCCCCCCCCGAACCGTCGTCATTTCCCCCTCCGAACTGTTCCCATGTCCCCCCCCCGAACTGTTCTCATGTCCCCCCCCAACTGTCCTCATGTCCTCCCCGAACTGTTCCCATGTCCCCCCCGAACTGTTCTCATGTCCCCCCCCGAACTGTTCGCATTTCCCCCCCCCGGTCTGTTCTCATGTCCCCCCCGAACTCTCCTCATGTCCCCCCCCCAACTGTTCTCATGTCCCCCCCGAACTATTCTCATGTCCCCCCCCGATCTGTTCTCATGTCCCCCCAAACTATTCTCATGTCCTCCCCCGAACTGTTCTCATGTCCCCCCGAACTATTCTGATTGTCCCCTCCCGAACTGTTTTCATGTCCCCCCCCGATCTGTTCTCTTGCTCCCCCCGAACTGTCCTCATGTACCCCCCCAGAACTGTCCTCATGTCCCCACCCCGAATTGTTCCCATGTCGCCCCCAGAACTGTCCTCATGTCCCCCCCCGAACTGTTCCCATGTCCCCCCCAAACTGTTCTCATGTCCCCCCCTGAACTGTTTCTCATATTCCCCCCCCGAACTGTTCTCATGCACCCCCCAAACTATTCTCATTTTCGCCCCCCCCGAACTGTTCTCATGTCCCCCCCCGAACTGTTCTCATGTCCCCCCCGAACTGTTCTCATGTCCCCCCCGAACAGTCCTCATGTTCCCCCCGAACTGTCCTCATGTCCCCCCCGAAACTGTCCTCATGTCCCCCCCACCGAACTGTTCTCATGCCCCCCCCCCGAACTGTTCCCATGTCCCCCCCCGAACTGTTCTCATCTCCCCCCCCGAACTGTCCTTATGTCCCCCCCGAACTGTTCTCATGTCCCCCCCGAACTGCCCTCATGTCCCTCCCCGAACTGTTCTCATCTCCCCCCCCGAACTGTCCTCATGTCCCCCCCCGAACTGTCCTCATGTACCCCCACCGAACTGTTCTCATGTCCCCCCCCCCCCCGAACTGTTCTCATGTCCCCCCCGAACTGTTCCCATGTCCCCCCCTGAACTGTTCTCATGTCCCCACCCGAACTGTCCTCATGTCCCCCCCCCAACTGTTCTCATGTCCCCCCCGATCTGTTCTCATGTCCCCCCCCCGATCTGTTCTCACGTCCCCCCGAACTATTCTCATGTCCTCCGCCGAACTGTTCTCATGTCCCCCCCGAACTATTCTGATGTCCCCTCCCGAACTGTTCTCATGTCCCCCCCCGATCTGTTCTCATGCCCCCCCCGAACTGTCCTCATGTACCCCCCCGAACTGTCCTCATGCCACCACCCCGAATTGTTCCCATGTCGCCCCCAGAACTGTCCTCATGTCCCCCCCCGAACTGTTCCCATGTCCCCCCCCAAACTGTTCTCATGTCCCCCGCTGAACTGTTCTCATATTCCCCCCCGAACTGTTCTCATGCACCCCCCAAACTATTCTCATGTTCGCCCCCCCCGAACTGTTCTCATGTCCCCCCCGAACTGTTCTCATATCCCACCCCGAACTGTTCTCATGTCCCCCCGAACAGTCCTCATGTTCCCCCCGAACTGTCCTCATGTCCCCCCCGAACTGTCCTCATGTCCCCCCACCGAACTGTTCTCATGTCACCCCCCCGAACTGTTCCCATGTCCCCCCCCGAACTGTTCTCATCTCCCCCCCCGAACTGTCCTCATGTCCCCCCCGAACTGTTCTCATATCCCCCCCCGAACTGCCCTCATGTCCTCCCCGAACTGTTCTCATCTCCCCCCCCGAACTGTCCTCATGTCCCCCCCGAACTGTCCTCATGTACCCCCACCGAAACTGTTCTCATGTCCCCCCCCCCCGTACTGTTCTCATGTCCCCCCCGAACTGTTCCCATGTCCCCCCCTGAACTGTTCCCATGTCCCCCCCTGAACTGTTCTCATATTCCCCCCCCGAACTGTTCTCATGCACCCCCCAAACTATCTCATGTTCGCCCCCCCCGAAATGTTCTCATGTCCCCCCCGAACAGTCCTCATGTACCCCCCGAACTGTCCTCATGTCCCCACAAACTGTCCTCATGTCCCCCCACCGAACTGTTCTCATGTCCCCCCCCGAACTGTTCCCATGTCCCCCCCCCCCAACTATTCTGATGTCCCCTCCCGAACTGTTCTCATGTCCCCCCCCGATCTGTTCTCATGCCCCCCCCGAACTGTCCTCATGTACCCCCCCGAACTGTCCTCATGCCCCCACCCCGAATTGTTCCCATGTCGCCCCCAGAACTGTCCTCATGTCCCCCCCCCGGAACTGTTCCCATTTCCCCCCCAAACTGTTCTCATGTCCCCCCCTGAACTGTTCTCATATTACCCCCCGAACTGTTCTCATGCACCCCCCCAAACTATTCTCATGTTCGCCCCCCCCCGAACTGTTCTCATGTCCCCCCCGAACTGTTCTCATGTCCCCCCCCGAACTGTTCTCATGTCCCCCCCGAACAGTCCTCATGTTCCCCACCGAACTGTCGTCATGTACCCCCCGAACTGTCCTCATGTCCCCCCACCGAACTGTTCTCATGTCCCCCCCCGAACTGTTCCCATGTCCCCCCCCGAACTGTTCTCATCTCCCCCCCCGAACTGTCCTCATGTCCCCCCCGAACTGTTCTCATGTCCCCCCCCGAACTGCCCTCATGTCCCTCTACCGAACTGTTCTCATCTGCCCCTCCGAACTGTCCTCATGTCCCCCCCGAACTGTCCTCATGTACCCCCCAACGAACTGTTCTCATGTCCCCCCGCCCGAACTGTTCTCATGTCCCCCCCGAACTGTTCTCATGTCCCCCCCCGAACTGTTTTCATTTCCCCCCCCGACCTGTTCTCATGTCCCCCTGAACTGTTCCCATGTCCCCCCCCGAACTGTTTTCATGCCCCCCCCGAACTGTTCTCATGTCCCCCCCGAACTGTTCTCATGTCCCCCCCGAACTGTTCTCATGTCCCCCCCCCGAACTGTTCTCAATCCCCCCCGAACTGTCCACATGTACCCCCACCGAACTGTTCTCATGTCCCCCCCCCGAACTGTTCCCATGTCCCCCCCCCGAACTGTTCTCATATCCCCCCCCCCGAATTGTTCCCATGTCCCCCCCCCGAACCGTTCTCACGACCCGCCCCGAATTGTTCCCATGTCCCCCCCCGAACTGTCCTCATGTCCCCCCCCCGATCTGTTCCCATGTCCCCTCCCCGAACTGTTCCCATGTCCCCCCCCGAACTGTCCTCATGTCCCCCCCCGAATTGTTCCCATGCCCCCCCCGAACTGTTCTCATGTCCCCCACCCCCGAACTGTTCCCATGTCCCCCCCCGAACTGTTCTCATGTCCCCCACCCCTGAACTGTTCCCATGTCCCCCCCCGAACTGTTCTCATGTCCCCCTCCCGCATTGTTCCCATGTCCCCCCCCGAACTGTCCTCATGTCCCCCCGAACTGACCTCATGTCCCCCCCACGAATTGTCCTCATCTCCCCCCCCCGAACTGTCCTCATGTCCCCCCCGAACTGTTCTCATGTCCCCCACCGAACTGTTCTCATGTCCCCCCCCGAACTGTCCTCATGTCCCCCCCCCCGAACTGTTCTCATGTCCCCCCCCCGAACTGTCCTCATGTCCCCCCCCGGACTGGTCTCATGTCCCCCCCCCCGATCTGTTCTCAGGTCCCCCCCGAACTATTCTCATGTCCTCCCCCGAACTGTTCTCATGTCCCCCCGAACTATTCTGATGTCCCCTCCCGAACTGTTCTCATGTCCCCCCCCGATCTGTTCTCATGCCCCCCCCGAACTGTCCTCATGTACCCTCCCGAACTGTCCTCATGCCCCCACCCCGAATTGTTCCCATGGTCGCCCCCAGAACTGTCCTCATGTCCCCCCCCGAACTGTTCCCATGTCCCCCCCCGAACTGTTCTCATGTCCCCCCGAACTGTTCCCATGTCCCCCCCGAACTGTTCTCATATCCCCCCCGAACTGTTCTCATGTCCCCCCCGAACTGTTCTCATGTCCCCCCCGAACTGTTCGCATGTCCCCCCCGAAATGTTCTCATGTCCCCCCCTGAACTGTTCTCATATTCCCCCCCCGAACTGTTCTCATGCACCCCCCAAACTATTCTCATGTTCGCCCCCCCCCGAACTGTTTGCATGTCCCCCCCGAACTGTTCTCATGTCCCCCACCGAACTGTTCTCATGTCCCCCCCGAACAGTCCTCATGTACCCCCCGAACTGTCCTCATGTCCCCCCCGAACTGTCCTCATGTCCCTCCACCGAACTGTTCTCATGTCCCCCCCCCCGAACTGTTCCCATGTCCCCCCCTGAACTGTTCTCATGCCCCCCCCCCAAACTATTCTCATGTTCGCCCCCCCCGAACTGTTCTCATGTCCCCCCCGAACTGTTCTCATGTCCCCCCCCGAACTGTTCTCCATCCCCCCCGAACTGTCCACATGTACCCCCACCGATCTGTTCTCATGTACCCCCCCCCGAACTGTTCTCATGTCCCCCCCGAACTGTCCTCATGTACCCCCACCGAACTGTTCTCATGTCCCCCCCCGAACTGTCCTCATGTACCCCCACCAAACTGTTCTCATGTCCCCCCCGAACTGTTCTCATGTCCCCCCCCGAACTGTTCCCATGTCCCCCCCCGAACTGTTCTCATGTCCCCCTCCCGCATTGTTCCCATGTCCCCCCCCGAACTGTCCTCATGTCCCCCCCGAACTGTCCTCATGTCCCCCCCGAATTGTCCTCATCTCCCCCCCCGAACTGTCCTCATGTCCCCCCGAACTGTTCTCATGTCCCCCCCCGAACTGTTCTCATGTCCCCCCCCGAACTGTTCTCAATGTCCCCCCCTGAACTGTTCTCATATTCCACCCCCAGATCTGTTCTCATGTCCTCCCCACCGACCTGTTCTCATGTCCCCCCCGAACTGTCCTCATGTCCCCCCTGAACTGTTCTCATGTCCCCCCCCGAACTGTTCTCATGTCCCCCCCGAACTGTTCTCATGTCCCCCACCGAACTGTTCCCATGTTCCCCCCCCGAACTGTTCTCATGTCCCCCCCCCGAACTGTTCCATGTCCCCCCCCGAACTGTTCTCATCTCCCCCCCCGAACTGTCCTCATGTCCCCCCCGAACTGTTCTCATGTCCCCCCCGAACTGCCCTCATGTCCCCTCCCCGAACTGTTCTCATCTCCCTCCCCGAACTGTCCTCATGTCCCCCCCCGAACTGTCCTCATGTACCCCCACCGAACTGTTCTCATGTCCCCCCCCCCCGAACTGTTCTCATGTCCACCCTGAACTGTTCCCATGTCCCCCCCTGAACTGTTCTCATGTCCCCCCCGAACTGTCCTCATGTCCCCCCCCCAACTGTTCTCATGTCCCCCCCGATCTGTTCTCATGTCCCCCCCCGATCTGTTCTCATGTCCCCCCCGAAGTATTCTCATGTCCTCCGCCGAACTGTTCTCATGTCCCCCCGAACTATTTCTGATGTCCCCTCCCGAACTGTTCTCATGTCCCCCCCCGATCTGTTTCTCATGCCCCCCCCGAACTGTCCTCATGTACCCCCCGAACTGTCCTCATGCCCCCACCCCGAATTGTTCCCATGTCGCCCCCAGAACTGTCCTCATGTCCCCCCCCGAACTGTTCCCATGTCCCCCCCAAACTGTTCTCATGTCCCCCCCTGAACTGTTCTCATATTCCCCCCTGAACTGTTCTCATATTCCCCCCCGAACTGTTCTCATGCACCCCCCAAACTATTCTCATGTTCGCCCCCCCCGAAATGTTCTCATGTCCCCCCCGAACAGTCCTCAAGTACCCCCCGAACAGTCCTCATGTCCCCCCAAACTGTCCTCATGTCCCCCCACCGAACTGTTCTCATGTCCCCCCCCCGAACTGTTCCATGTACCCCCCCCCAACTATTCTGATGTCCCCTCCCGAACTGTTCTCATGTCCCCCCCCGATCTGTTCTCATGCCCCCCCCGAACTGTCCTCATGTACCCCCCCGAACTGTCCTCATGCCCCCACCCCGAATTGTTCCCATGTCGCCCCCAGAACTGTCCTCATGTCCCCCCCCGAACTGTTCCCATGTCCCCCCCCAAACTGTTCTCATGTCCCCCCCTGAACTGTTCTCATATTCTCATCCGAACTGTTCTCATGTCCCCTTCCCGCATTGTTCCCATGTCCCCCCCCGAACTGTCCTCATGTCCCCCCGAACTGTCCTCATGTCCCCCCCCGAATTGTCCTCATCTCCCCCCCCGAACTGTCCTCATGTCCCCCCCGAACTGTTCTCATGTCCCCCCCGAACTGTTCTCATGTCCCCCCCCCGAACTGTTCTCATGTCCCCCCCTGAACTGTTCTCATATTCCAACCCCAGATCTGTTCTCATGTCCTCCCCCACCGACCTGTTCTCATGTCCCCCCCCGAACTGTCCTCATGTCCCCCCCGAACTGTTCTCATGTCCCCCCCCCAACTGTTCTCATGTCCCCCCCGAACTGTTCTCATGTCCCCCACCGAACTGTTCCCATGTCCTCCCCCGAACTGTTCTCATGTCCCCCCCGAACTGTCCTCATGTACCCCCACCGAATTGTTCCCATGTCCCCCCCCGAACCGTCGTCATTTCCCTTCCGAACTGTTCCCATGTCCCCCCCCGAACTGTTCTCATGTCCCCCCCCAACTGTCCTCATGTCCTCCCCGAACTGTTCCCATGTCCCCCCCGAACTGTTCACATGTTCCCCCCCGAACTGTTCGCATTTCCCCCCCCCCGGTCTGTTCTCATGTCCCCCCCGAACTCTCCTCATGTCCCCCCCCCAACTGTTCTCATGTCCCCCCCGAACTATTCTCATGTCCCCCCCCCGATCTGTTCTCATGTCCCCCCAAACTATTCTCATGTCCTCCCCCGAACTGTTCTCATGTCCCCCGAACTATTCTGATGTCCCCTCCCGAACTGTTCTCATGTCCCCCCCCGATCTGTTCTCATGCCCCCCCCCGAACTGTCCTCATGTACCCCCCAGAACTGTCCTCATGTCCCCACCCCGAATTGTTCCCATGTCGCCCCCAGAACTGTCCTCATGTCCCCCCCCGAACTGTTCCCATGTCCCCCCCAAACTGTTCTCATGTCCCCCCCTGAACTGTTCTCATATTCCCCCCCCGAACTGTTCTCATGCACCCCCCAAACTATTCTCATTTTCGCCCCCCCCGAACTGTTCTCATGTCCCCCCCGAACTGTTCTCATGTCCCCCCCGAACTGTTCTCATGTCCCCCCCGAACTGTTCCCATGTCCCCCCCTGAACTGTTCTCATGTCCCCCCCGAACTGTCCTCATGTCCCCCCCCCAACTGTTCTCATGTCCCCCCCGATCTGTTCTCATGTCCCCCCCCGATCTGTTCTCACGTCCCCCCCGAACTATTCTCATGTCCTCCGCCGAACTGTTCTCATGTCCCCCCGAACTATTCTGATGTCCCCTCCCGAACTGTTCTCATGTCCCCCCCCCGATCTGTTCTCATGCCCCCCCCGAACTGTCCTCATGCACCCCCCCGAACTGTCCTCATGCCCCCACCCCGAATTGTTCCCATGTCGCCCCCAGAACTGTCCTCATGTCCCCCCCCGAACTGTTCCCATGTCCCCCCCAAACTTTTCTCATGTCCCCCCGCTGAACTGTTCTCATATTCCCCCCCGAACTGTTCTCATGCACCCCCCAAACTATTCTCATGTTCGCCCCCCCCGAACTGTTCTCATGTCCCCCCCGAACTGTTCTCATATCCCACCCCGAACTGTTCTCATGTCCCCCCCGAACAGTCCTCATGTTCCCCCCGAACTGTCCTCATGTCCCCCCCGAACTGTCCTCATGTCCCCCCACCGAACTGTTCTCATGTCACCCCCCCGAACTGTTCCCATGTCCCCCCCCCGAACTGTTCTCATCTCCCCCCCCGAACTGTCCTCATGTCCCCCCCGAACTGTTCTCATGTCCCCCCCCGAACTGCCCTCATGTCCCTCCCCGAACTGTTCTCATCTCCCCCCCCGAACTGTCCTCATGTCCCCCCCCGAACTGTCCTCATGTACCCCCACCGAACTGTTCTCATGTCCCCCCCCCCCCGTACTGTTCTCATGTCCCCCCCGAACTGTTCCCATGTCCCCCCCTGAACTGTTCCCATGTCCCCCCCTGAACTGTTCTCATATTCCCCCCCCGAACTGTTCTCATGCACCCCCCAAACTATTCTCATGTTCGCCCCCCCCGAAATGTTCTCATGTCCCCCCCGAACAGTCCTCATGTACCCCCCGAACTGTCCTCATGTCCCCCCAAACTGTCCTCATGTCCCCCCACCGAACTGTTCTCATGTCCCCCCCCCCGAACTGTTCCCATGTCCCCCCCCCCAACTATTCTGATGTCCCCTCCCGAACTGTTCTCATGTCCCCCCCGATCTGTTCTCATGCCCCCCCCGAACTGTCCTCATGTACCCCCCCGAACTGTCCTCATGCCCCCACCCCGAATTGTTCCCATGTCGCCCCCCAGAACTGTCCTCATGTCCCCCCCCGGAACTGTTCCCATTTCCCCCCCCAAACTGTTCTCATGTCCCCCCCTGAACTGTTCTCATATTCCCCCCCGAACTGTTCTCATGCACCCCCCAAACTATTCTCATGTTCGCCCCCCCCGAACTGTTCTCATGTCCCCCCCCGAACTGTTCTCATGTCCCCCCCCGAACTGTTCTCATGTCCCCCCCGAACAGTCCTCATGTTCCCCCCGAACTGTCCTCATGTACCCCCCGAACTGTCCTCATGTCCCCCCACCGAACTGTTCTCATGTCCCCCCCCCGAACTGTTCCCATGTCCCCCCCCGAACTGTTCTCATCTCCCCCCCCGAACTGTCCTCATGTCCCCCCCGAACTGTTCTCATGTCCCCCCCTGAACTGTTCTCATATTCCACCCCCAGATCTGTTCTTCATGTCCTCCCCCACCGACCTGTTTTCATGTCCCCCCCGAAATGTCCTCATGTCCCCCCTGAACTGATCTCATGTCCCCCCCCCCCGAACTGTTCTCATGTCCCCCCCGAACTGTTCTCATGTCCCCCACCGAACTGTTCCCATGTCCTCCCCCGAACTGTTCTCATGTCGCCCCCCGAAATGTTCCCATGTCCCCCACCGAACTGTTCCGATGTCCCCCCCCGAACTGTCCTCATGTCCCCCCCGAACTGTCCTCATGTCCCCCCCGAATTGTCCTCATCTCCCCCCCCGAAACTGTCCTCATGTCCCCCCCGAACTGTTCCCATGTCCCCCCCCCGAACTGTTCTCATGTCCCCCCCCGAACTGTTCTCATGTCCCCCCCTGAACTGTTTTCATATTCCACCCCCAGATCTGTTCTCATGTCCTCCCCACCGACCTGTTCTCATGTCCCCCACCCCGAACTGTCCTCATGTCCCCCCCCGAACTGTTCTCATGTCCCCCCCTGAACTGTTCTCATGTCCCCCCCGAACTGTCCTCATCTCCCCCCCTGAACTGTCCTCATGTCCCCCCCCGAACTGTCCTCATGTCCCCCCCGAACTGTCCTCATCTCCCCCCCCGAACTGTCCTCATGTCCCCCCCGAACTGTCCTCATGTACCCCCACCGAACTGTTCCCATGTCCCCCCCTGAACTGTTCCCATGTCCCCCCCTGAACTGTTCTCAAATTCCCCCCCCGAACTGTTCTCATGCACCCCCCAAACTATTCTCATGTTCGCCCCCCCCGAAATGTTCTCATGTCCCCCCCCGAACTGTTCCCCCCGAACTGTTCTCATGTCCCCCCCCGAACTGTCCTCATGTCCCCCCCGAACTGTCCTCATGTCCCCCCACCGAACTGTTCTCATGTCCTCCCCCGAACTGTTCCCATGTACCCCCCCGAACTGTTCTCATGTCCCCCCCGAACTATTCTCATCTCCCCCCCGAACTGTCCTCCTGTCCCCCCCTGAACTGTTCTCATCTCCCCCCCCTGATCTGTCCTCATGTCCCCCCCCAACTGTTCTCATGTCCCCCCCCGAACTGCCCTCATGTCCCTCCCCGAACTGTTCTCATCTCCCCCCCCGAACTGTCCTCATGTCCCCCCCGAACTGTCTTCATGTACCCCCACCGAACTGTTCTCATGTCCCCCCCCCGAACTGTTTTCATGTCCCCCCCGAACTGTTCTCATGTCGCCCCGAACTGTTCTCATGTCCCCCCCCGAACTGTTCTCATGTCCCCCCCCGAACTGTTCCCATGTCCCCCCCGAACTGTTCCCATGTCCCCCCCTGAACTGTTCTCATATTCCCCCCCCGAACTTTTCTCATGCCCCCCCCAAACTATTCTCATGTTCGCCCCCCCCCGAACTGTTCTCATGTCCCCCCCGAACTGTTCTCATCTCCCCCCCCAACTGTCCTCCTGTCCCCCCCTGAACTGTTCTCATCTCCCCCACTGATCTGTCCTCATGTCCCCCCGAACTGTTCTCATGTCCCCCCCCGAACTGCCCTCATGTCCCTCCCCGAACTGTTCTCATCTCCCCCCCCGAACTGTCCCTCATGTCCCCCCCGAACTGTCCTCATGTACCCCCACCGAACTGTTCTCATGTCCCCCCCCCCGAACTGTTTTCATGTCCCCCCCGAACTGTTCTCATGTCGCCCCGAACTGTTCTCATGTCCCCCCCCGAACTGTTCTCATGTCCCCCCCCGAACTGTTCCCATGTCCCCCCCTGAACTGTTCTCATGTCCCCCCCGAACTGTTCTCATGTCCCCCCGAACTGTCCTCATGTACCCCCACCGAATTGTTCCCATGTCCCCCCCCGAACTGTCGTCATGTCCCCCCCCGAACTGTTCCCATGTCCCCCCCCGAACTGTTCTCATGTCCCCCCCCAACTGTCCTCATGTCCCCCCTGACTGTTCCCATGTCCCCCTCCGAACTGTTCTCATGTCCCCCCCCCGAACTGTCCTCATGTCCCCCCCGAACTGTCCTCATCTCCCCCCCCCGAACTGTCCTCATGTCCCCCCCCGAACTGTCCTCATGTCCCCCCCGAACTGTCCTCATCTCCCCCCCCGAACTGTCCTCATGTCCCCCCCCGATCTGTTCTCATGCCCCCCCCGAACTGTCCTCATGTACCCCCCCCGAACTGTCCTCATGCCCCACCCCCGAATTGTTCCCATGTCGCCCCCAGAACTGTCCTCATGTCCCCCCCGAACTGTTCCCATGTCCCCCCCCGAACTGTTCTCATGTCCCCCCGAACTGTTTCCATGTCCCCCCCCGAACTGTTCTCACATTCCCCCCCGAACTGTTCTCATGTCCCCCCCGAACTGTTCTCATGTCCCCCCGAACTGTTCCCATGTCCCCCCCGAACTGTTCTCATGTCCCCCCCTGAACTGTTCTCATATTCCCCCCCCTCATGCACCCCCCAAACTATTCTCATTGCGGCCCCCCCGAACTGTTCTCATGTCCCCCCCGAACTGTTCTCATGTCCCCCCCGAACTGTTCTCATGTCCCCCCCGAACAGTCCTCATGTACCCCCCGAACTGTCCTCATGTCCCCCCCGAACTGTCCTCATGTCCCCCCACCGAACTGTTCTCATGTCCCCCCCCGAACTGTTCCCATGTCCCCCCCCGAACTGTTCTCATCTCCCCCCCCGAACTGTCCTCATGTCCCCCCCGAACTGTTCTCATGTCCCCCCCGAACTGTCCTCATCTCCCCCCCCGAACTGTCCTCATGTCCCCCCCCGAACTGTCCTCATGTCCCCCCGAACTGTCCTCATCTCCCCCCCCGAACTGTCCACATGTCCCCCCCGAACTGTCCTCATGTACCCCCACCGAACTGTTCTCATGTCCCCCCCCCGAACTGTTCTCATGTCCCCCCCCGAACTGTTCTCATGTCCCCCCCCGAACTGTTTTCATTTCCCCCCCGACCTGTTCTCATGTCCCCCTGAACTGTTCCCATGTCCCCCCCCGAACTGTTTTCATGCCCCCCCCGAACTGTTCTCATGTCCCCCCCCGAACTGTTCTCATGTCCCCCCCGAACTGTTCTCATGTCCCCCCCCGAACTGTTCTCAATCCCCCCCGAACTGTCCACATGTACCCCCACCGAACTGTTCTCATGTCCGCCCCCCGAACTGTTCCCATGTCCCCCCCCCGAACTGTTCTCATATCCCCCCCCCGAATTGTTCCCATGTCCCCCCCCGAACCGTTCTCACGACCCGCCCCGAATTGTTCCCATGTCCCCCCCCGAACTGTCCTCATGTCCCCCCCCGATCTGTTCCCATGTCCCTCCCCGAACTGTTCCCATGTCCCCCCCCGAACTGTCCTCATGTCCCCCCCCGAATTGTTCCCATGTCCCCCCCCGAACTGTTCTCATGTCCCCCACCCCCGAACTGTTCCCATGTCCCCCCCGAACTGTTCTCATGTCCCCCACCCCTGAACTGTTCCCATGTCCCCCCCCGAACTGTTCTCATGTCCCCCCTCCGCATTGTTCCCATGTCCCCCCCCGAACTGTCCTCATGTCCCCCCGAACTGTCCTCATGTCCCCCCCGAATTGTCCTCATCTCCCCCCCCGAACTGTCCTCATGTCCCCCCCGAACTGTTCTCATGTCCCCCCCCGAACTGTTCTCATGTCCCCTCCCGAACTGTTCTCATGTCCCCCCCTGAACTGTTCTCATATTCCACCCCCAGATCTGTTCTCATGTCCCCCGCGAACTGTTCTCATGTCCCCCACCGAACTGTTCCCATGTCCTCCCCCGAACTGTTCTCATGTCGCCCCCCGAACTGTTCCCATGTCCCCCACCGAACTGTTCCCATGTCCCCCCCCGAACTGTCCACATGTCCCCCCCGAACTGTCCTCATGTCCCCCCCGAATTGTCCTCATCTGCCCCCCGAACTGTCCTCATGTCCCCCCCGAACTGTTCTCATGTCCCCCCCCGAACTGTTCTCATGTCCCCCCCCCCGAACTGTTCTCATGTCCCCCCCTGAACTGTTTTCATATTCCACCCCCAGATCTGTTCTCATGTCCTCCCCACCGACCTGTTCTCATGTCCCCCCCCGAACTGTCCTCATGTCCCCCGCCGAACTGTTCTCATGTCCCCCCCCCCGAACTGTTCTCATCTCCCCCCCGAACTGTTCTCATGTCCCCCCCGAACTGTTCTCATGTCCCCCCCGAACTGTCCTAATGTCCCCGCCCCGAACTGTCCTCATGTCCCCCCCGAACTGTTCTCATGTCCCCCCCCCGAACTGTTCTCATGTCCCCCCCTGAACTGTTCTCATATTCCACCCCCAGATCTGTTCTCATGTCCTCCCCACCGACCTGTTCTCATGTCCCCCCCGAAATGTCCTCATGTCCCCCCTGAACTGTTCTCATGTCCCCCCCCGAACTGTTCCCATGTCCCCCCCCGAACTGTTCTCATCTCCCCCCCCGAACTGTCCTCATGTCCCCCCCGAACTGTTCTCATGTCCCCCCCGAACTGTCCTCATCTCCCCCCCCGAACTGTCCTCATGTCCCCCCCCGAACTGTCCTCATGTCCCCCCCGAACTGTCCTCATCTCCCCCCCCCGAACTGTCCACATGTCCCCCCCGAACTGTCCTCATGTACCCCCACCGAACTGTTCTCATGTCCCCCCCCGAAGTGTTCTCATGTCCCCCCCCGAACTGTTTTCATTTCCCCCCCGACCTGTTCTCATGTCCCCCTGAACTGTTCCCATGTCCCCCCCCGATCTGTTTTCATGCCCCCCCCGAACTGTTCTCATGTCCCCCCCGAACTGTTCTCATGTCCCCCCCGAACTGTTCTCATGTCCCCCCCCCGAACTGTTCTCAATCCCCCCCGAACTGTCCACATGTACCCCCACCGAACTGTTCTCATGTCCCCCCCCCGAACTGTTCCCATGTCCCCCCCCGAACTGTTCTCATATCCCCCCCCGAATTGTTCCCATGTCCCCCCCCGAACCGTTCTCACGACCCGCCCCGAATTGTTCCCATGTCCCCCCCCCGAACTGTCCTCATGTCCCCCCCCGATCTGTTCCCATGTCCCTCCCCGAACTGTTCTCATGTCCCCCACCCCCGAACTGTTCCCATGTCCCCCCCGAACTGTTCTCATGTCCCCCACCCCTGAACTGTTCCCATGTCCCCCCCCGAACTGTTCTCATGTCCCCCTCCCGCATTGTTCCCATGTCCCCCCCCGAACTGTCCTCATGTCCCCCCGAACTGTCCTCATGTCCCCCCCGAATTGTCCTCATCTCCCCCCCGAACTGTCCTCATGTCCCCCCCGAACTGTTCTCATGTCCCCCCCCGAACTGTTCTCATGTCCCCTCCCGAACTGTTCTCATGTCCCCCCCTGAACTGTTCTCATATTCCACCCCCAGATCTGTTCTCATGTCCCCCGCGAACTGTTCTCATGTCCCCCCACCGAACTGTTCCCATGTCCTCCCCCGAACTGTTCTCATGTCGCCCCCCGAACTGTTCCCATGTCCCCCACCGAACTGTTCCCATGTCCCCCCCCCGAACTGTCCTCATGTCCCCCCCGAACTGTCCTCATGTCCCCCCCGAATTGTCCTCATCTGCCCCCCGAACTGTCCTCATGTCCCCCCCGAACTGTTCTCATGTCCCCCCCCCGAACTGTTCTCATGTCCCCCCCCCGAACTGTTCTCATGTCCCCCCCTGAACTGTTTTCATATTCCACCCCCAGATCTGTTCTCATGTCCTCCCCACCGACCTGTTCTCATGTCCCCCCCCGAACTGTCCTCATGTCCCCCCCCGAACTGTTCTCATGTCCCCCCCCCCGAACTGTTCTCATCTCCCCCCCGAACTGTTCTCATGTCCCCCCCGAACTGTTCTCATGTCCCCCCGAACTGTCCTAATGTCCCCGCCCCGAACTGTCCTCATGTCCCCCCCCGAAATGTTCTCATGTCCCCCCCCCGAACTGTTCTCATGTCCCCCCCTGAACTGTTCTCATATTCCACCCCCAGATCTGTTCTCATGTCCTCCCCACCGACCTGTTCTCATGTCCCCCCCGAAATGTCCTCATGTCCCCCCTGAACTGTTCTCATGTCCCCCCCCCGAACTGTTCTCATGTCCCCCCCGAACTGTTCTCATGTCCCCCACCGAACTGTTCCCATGTCCTCCCCCGAACTGTTCTCATGTCGCCCCCCGAACTGTTCCCATGTCCCCCACCGAACTGTTCCCATGTCCCCCCCCGAACTGTCCTCATGTCCCCCCCGAACTGTCCTCATGTCCCCCCCGAATTGTCCTCATCTCCCCCCCCGAACTGTCCTCATGTCCCCCCCGAACTGTTCCCATGTCCCCCACCGAACTGTTCCCATTTCCCCCCCCGAACTGTCCTCATGTCCCCCCCGAACTGTCCTCATGTCCCCCCCGAATTGTCCTCATCTCCCCCCCGAACTGTCCTCATGTCCCCCCCCGAACTGTTCTCATGTCCCCCCCCGAACTGTTCTCATGTCCCCCCCCCCGAACTGTTCTCATGTCCCCCCCTGAACTGTTTTCATATTCCACCCCCAGATCTATTCTCATGTCCTCCCCACCGACCTGTTCTCATGTCCCCCCCCGAACTGTCCTCATGTCCCCCCCCGAACTGTTCTCATTTCCCCCCCCCCCGAACTGTTCTCATCTCCCCCCCGAACTGTTCTCATGTCCCCCCCGAACTGTTCTCATGTCCCCCCCGAACTGTCCTAATGTCCCCCGCCCCGAACTGTCCTCATGTCCCCCCCGAACCGTTCTCATGTCCCCCCCCCGAACTGTTCTCATGTCCCCCCCTGAACTGTTCTCATATTCCACCCCCAGATCTGTTCTCATGTCCTCCCCACCGACCTGTTCTCATGTCCCCCCCGAAATGTCCTCATGTCCCCCCTGAACTGATCTCATGTCCCCCCCCCGAACTGTTCTCATGTCCCCCCCGAACTGTTCTCATGTCCCCCACCGAACTGTTCCCATGTCCTCCCCCGAACTGTTCTCATGTCGCCCCCCGAACTGTTCCCATGTCCCCCACCGAACTGTTCCCATGTCCCCCCCCGAACTGTCCTCATGTCCCCCCCCGAACTGTCCTCATGTCCCCCCCGAATTGTCCTCATCTCCCCCCCCGAACTGTCCTCATGTCCCCCCCGAACTGTTCCCATGTCCCCCCCCCGAACTGTTCTCATGTCCCCCCCCGAACTGTTCTCATGTCCCCCCCTGAACTGTTTTCATATTCCACCCCCAGATCTGTTCTCATGTCCTCCCCACCGACCTGTTCTCATGTCCCCCCCCGAACTGTCCTCATGTCCCCCCCCGAACTGTTCTCATGTCCCCCCTGAACTGTTCTCATGTCCCCCCCGAACTGTCCTCATCTCCCCCCCTGAACTGTCCTCATGTCCCCCCCCGAACTGTCCTCATGTCCCCCCCGAACTGTCCTCATCTCCCCCCCCGAACTGTCCTCATGTCCCCCCCGAACTGTCCTCATGTACCCCCCACCGAACTGTTCCCATGTCCCCCCCTGAACTGTTCCCATGTCCCCCCCCTGAACTGTTCTCAAATTACCCCCCCGAACTGTTCTCATGCACCCCCCAAACTATTCTCATGTTCGCCCCCCCCGAAATGTTCTCATGTCCCCCCCCGAACTGTTCTCATGTCCCCCCCCGAACTGTTCTCATGTCCCCCCCTGAATTGTTCTCATGTCCCCCCCCGAACTGTCCTCATGTCCCCCCCGAACTGTCCTCATCTCCCCCCCCGAACTGTCCTCATGTCCCCCCCGAACTGTCCTCATGTACCCTCACCTAACTGTTCCCATGTCCCCCCCTGAACTTTTCCCATGTCCCCCCCTGAACTGTTCTCATATTCCCCCCCCGAACTGTTCTCATGCACCCCCCAAACTATTCTCATGTTCGCCCCCCCCCGAAATGTTCTCATGTCCCCCCCCGAACTGTCCTCATGTACCCCCCGAACTGTCCTCATGTCCCCCCCGAACTGTCCTCATGTCCCCCCACCGAACTGTTCTCATGTCCTCCCCCGAACTGTTCCCATGTACCCCCCCCGAACTGTTCTCATGTCCCCCCCGAACTATTCTCATCTCCCCCCCCGAACTGTCCTCCTGTCCCCCCCTGAACTGTTCTCATCTCCCCCCCCTGATCTGTCCTCATGTCCCCCCCCAACTGTTCTCATGTCCCCCCCCGAACTGCCCTCATGTCCCTCCCCGAACTGTTCTCATCTCCCCCCCCGAACTGTCCTCATGTCCCCCCCGAACTGTCCTCATGTACCCCCACCGAACTGTTCTCATGTCCCCCCCCGAACTGTTTTCATGTCCCCCCCGAACTGTTCTCATGTCGCCCCGAACTGTTCTCATGTCCCCCCCCGAACTGTTCTCATGTCCCCCCCCCGAACTGTTCTCATGTCCCCCCCCGAACTGTTCCCATGTCCCCCCCTGAACTGTTCTCATATTCCCCCCCCGAACTGTTCTCATGCCCCCCCCAAACTATTCTCATGTTCGCCCCCCCCCGAACTGTTCTCATGTCCCCCCCCGAACTGTTCTCATGTCCCCCCCGTACTGTCCTCATCTCCCCCCCCCGAACTGTCCTCCTGTCCCCCCCTGAACTGTTCTCATCTCCCCCCCCCTGATCTGTCCTCATGTCCCCCCCGAACTGTTCTCATGTCCCCCCCCGAACTGCCCTCATGTCCCTCCCCGAACTGTTCTCATCTCCCCCCCACGAACTGTCCTCATGTCCCCCCCGAACTGTCCTCATGTACCCCACCGAACTGTTCTCATGTCCCCCCACCGAACTGTTTTCATGTCCCCCCCCGAACTGTTCTCATGTCGCCCCGAACTGTTCTCATGTCCCCCCCCCGAACTGTTCTCATGTCCCCCCCCCGAACTGTTCCCATGTCCCCCCCCGAACTGTTCCCATGTCCCCCCCTGAACTGTTCTCATATTCCCCCCCCGAACTGTTCTCATGCCCCCCCCAAACTATTCTCATGTTCGCCCCCCCCCCGAACTGTTCTCATGTCCCCCCCGAACTGTTCTCATGTCCCCCCCCGAACTGTTCTCATGTCCCCCCCGAACTGTCCTCATGTACCCCCACCGAATTGTTCCCATGTCCCCCCCCGAACTGTCGTCATGTCCCCCCCCGAACTGTTCTCATGTCCCCCCCCGAACTGTTCTCATGTCCCCCCCCAACTGTCCTCATGTCCCCCCCGAACTGTTCCCATGTCCCCCCTCCGAACTGTTCTCATGTCCCCCCCCGAACTGTCCTCATGTCCCCCCCGAACTGTCCTCATCTCCCCCCCCCGAACTGTCCTCATGTCCCCCCCCCGAACTGTCCTCATGTCCCCCCCCGAACTGTCCTCATCTCCCTCCCCGAACTGTCCTCATTTCCCCCCCCGATCTGTTCTCATGCCCCCCCCGAACTGTCCTCATGTACCCCCCCGAACTGTCCTCATGCCCCCACCCCGAATTGTTCCCATGTCGCCCCCAGAACTGTCCTCATGTCCCCCCCCGAACTGTTCCCATGTCCCCCCCCGAACTGTTCTCATGTCCCCCCGAACTTTTTCCATGTCCCCCCCCGAACTGTTCTCACATTCCCCCCCGAACTGTTCTCATGTCCCCCCCGAACTGTTCTCATGTCCCCCCGAACTGTTCCCATGTCCCCCCCGAACTGTTCTCATGTCCCCCCCTGAACTGTTCTCATATTCCCCCCCCGAACTGTTCTCATGCACCCCCCAAACTATTCTCATTGCCGCCCCCCCGAACTGTTCTCATGTCCCCCCCGAACTGTTCTCATGTCCCCCCCCGAACTGTTCTCATGTCCCCCCCGAACTGTTCTCATGTCCCCCCCGAACAGTCCTCATGTACCCCCCGAACTGTCCTCATGTCCCCCCCGAACTGTCCTCATGTCCCCACACCGAACTGTTCTCATGTCCCCCCCCGAACTGTTCCCATGTCCCCCCCCGAACTGTTCTCATCTCCCCCCCCGAACTGTCCTCATGTCCCCCCCGAACTGTTCTCATGTCCCCCCCGAACTGTCCTCATCTCCCCCCCCGAACTGTCCTCATGTCCCCCCCCGAACTGTCCTCATGTCCCCCCCGAACTGTCCTCAGCTCCCCCCCCGAACTGTCCACATGTCCCCCCCGAACTGTCCTCATGTACCCCCCCCGAACTGTTCTCATGTCCCCCACCCGAACTGTTCTCATGTCCCCCCCTGAACTGTTTTCATATTCCACCCCCAGATCTGTTCTCATGTCCTCCCCACCGACCTGTTCTCATGTCCCCCCCCGAACTGTCCTCATGTCCCCCCCCGAACTGTTCTCATGTCCCCCCCCCCGAACTGTTCTCATCTCCCCCCCGAACTGTTCTCATGTCCCCCCCGAACTGTTCTCATGTCCCCCCCGAACTGTCCTAATGTCCCCGCCCCGAACTGTCCTCATGTCCCCCCCGAACTGTTCTCATGTCCCCCCCCCGAACTGTTCTCATGTCCCCCCCCTGAACTGTTCTCATATTCCACCCCCAGATCTGTTCTCATGTCCTCCCCACCGACCTGTTCTCATGTCCCCCCCGAAATGTCCTCATGTCCCCCCGAACTGTTCTCATGTCCCCCCCCCGAACTGTTCTCATGTCCCCCCCGAACTGTTCTCATGTCCCCCCACCGAACTGTTCCCATGTCCTCCCCCGAACTGTTCTCATGTCGCCCCCCGAACTGTTCCCATGTCCCCCACCGAACTGTTCCCATGTCCCCCCCCGAACTGTCCTCATGTCCCCCCTGAACTGTCCTCATGTCCCCCCCGAATTGTCCTCATCTCCCCCCCCGAACTGTCCTCATGTCCCCCCCCGAACTGTTCCCATGTCCCCCACCGAACTGTTCCCATGTCCCCCCCCGAACTGTCCTCATGTCCCCCCCGAACTGTCCTCATGTCCCCCCCGAATTGTCCTCATCTCCCCCCCGAACTGTCCTCATGTCCCCCCCGAACTGTTCTCATGTCCCCCCCCGAACTGTTCTCATGTCCCCCCCCCGAACTGTTCTCATGTCCCCCCCCTGAACTGTTTTCATATTCCACCCCCAGATCTGTTCTCATGTCCTCCCCACCGACCTGTTCTCATGTCCCCCCCCGAACTGTCCTCATGTCCCCCCCCGAAACTGTTCTCATTTCCCCCCCCCCGAACTGTTCTCATCTCCCCCCCGAACTGTTCTCATGTCCCCCCCGAACTGTTCTCATGTCCCCCCCGAACTGTCCTAATGTCCCCGCCCCGAACTGTCCTCATGTCCCCCCTGAACTGTTCTCATGTCCCCCCCCCGAACTGTTCTCATGTCCCCCCCTGAACTGTTCTCATATTCCACCCCCAGATCTGTTCTCATGTCCTCCCCACCGACCTGTTCTCTTGTCCCCCCCCGAAATGTCCTCATGTCCCCCCTGAACTGATCTCATGTCCCCCCCCCGAACTGTTCTCATGTCCCCCCCGAACTGTTCTCATGTCCCCCACCGAACTGTTCCCATGTCCTCACCCGAACTGTTCTCATGTCGCCCCCCGAACTGTTCCCATGTCCCCCACCGAACTGTTCCCATGTCCCCCCCCGAACTGTCCTCATGTCCCCCCCGAACTGTCCTCATGTCCCCCCCGAATTGTCCTCATCTCCCCCCCCGAACTGTCCTCATGTCCCCCCCGAACTGTTCCCATGTCCCCCCCCCGAACTGTTCTCATGTCCCCCCCCGAACTGTTCTCATGTCCCCCCCTGAACTGTTTTCATATTCCACCCCCAGATCTGTTCTCATGTCCTCCCCACCGACCTGTTCTCATGTCCCCCCCCCGAACTGTCCTCATGTCCCCCCCCGAACTGTTCTCATGTCCCTCCCTGAACTGTTCTCATGTCCCCCCCGAACTGTCCTCATCTCCCCCCCTGAACTGTCCTCATGTCACCCCCGAACTGTCCTCATGTCCCCCCCGAACTGTCCTCATCTCCCCCCCCGAACTGTCCTCATGTCCCCCCCCGAACTGTCCTCATGTACCCCCACCGAACTGTTCCCATGTCCCCCCCTGAACTGTTCCCATGTCCCCCCCTGAACTGTTCTCAAATTCCCCCCCCGAACTGTTCTCATGCACCCCCCAAACTATTCTCATGTTCGCCCCCCCCGAAATGTTCTCATGTCCCCCCCCGAACTGTTCTCATGTCCCCCCCCGAACTGTTCTCATGTCCCCCCCTGAATTGTTCTCATGTCCCCCCCCGAACTGTCCTCATGTCCCCCCCGAACTGTCCTCATCTCCCCCCCCGAACTGTCCTCATGTCCCCCCCGAACTGTCCTCATGTACCCTCACCTAACTGTTCCCATGTCCCCCCCCTGAACTGTTCCCATGTCCCCCCCTGAACTGTTCTCATATTCCCCCCCCGAACTGTTCTCATGCACCCCCCAAACTATTCTCATGTTCGCCCCCCCCGAAATGTTCTCTTGTCCCCCCCGAACAGTCCTCATGTACCCCCCGAACTGTCCTCATGTCCCCCCCGAACTGTCCTCATGTCCCCCCCACCGAACTGTTCTCATGTCCTCCCCCGAACTGTTCCCATGAACCCCCCCGAACTGTTCTCATGTCCCCCCCGAACTATTCTCATCTCCCCCCCCGAACTGTCCTCCTGTCCCCCCCCTGAACTGTTCTCATCTCCCCCCCCTGATCTGTCCTCATGTCCCCCCCCAACTGTTCTCATGTCCCCCCCCGAACTGCCCTCATGTCCCTCCCCGAACTGTTCTCATCTCCCCCCCGAACTGTCCTCATGTCCCCCCCGAACTGTCCTCATGTACCCCCACCGAACTGTTCTCATGTCCCCCCCCCCGAACTGTTTTCATGTCCCCCCCGAACTGTTCTCATGTCGCCCCGAACTGTTCTCATGTCCCCCCCCCGAACTGTTCTCATGTCCCCCCCCGAACTGTTCCCATGTCCCCCCCTGAACTGTTCTCATATTCCCCCCCCCGAACTGTTCTCATGCCCCCCCCCAAACTATTCTCATGTTCGCCCCCCCCCGAACTGTTCTCATGTCCCCCCCGAACTGTTCTCATGTCCCCCCCGAACTGTCCTCATCTCCCCCCCCGAACTGTCCTCCTGTCCCCCCCTGAACTGTTCTCATCTCCCCCCCCTGATCTGTCCTCATGTCCCCCCCGAACTGTTCTCATGTCCCCCCCCGAACTGCCCTCATGTCCCTCCCCGAACTGTTCTCATCTCCCCCCACGAACTGTCCTCATGTCCCCCCCGAACTGTCCTCATGTACCCCCAACGAACTGTTCTCATGTCCCCCCCCCGAACTGTTTTCATGTCCCCCCCGAACTGTTCTCATGTCGCCCCGAACTGTTCTCATGTCCCCCCCCGAACTGTTCTCATGTCCCCCCCCCGAACTGTTCCCATGTCCCCCCCCCGAACTGTACCCATGTCCCCCCCTGAACTGTTCTCATATTCCCCCCCCGAACTGTTCTCATGCCCCCCCCAAACTATTCTCATGTTCGCCCCCCCCGAACTGTTCTCATGTCCCCCCCGAACTGTTCTCATGTCCCCCCCGAACTGTTCTCATGTCCCCCCCGAACTGTCCTCATGTACCCCCACCGAATTGTTCCCATGTCCCCCCCCCGAACTGTCGTCATGTCCCCCCCCCGAACTGTTCTCATGTCCCCCCCCGAACTGTTCTCATGTCCCCCCCCAACTGTCCTCATGTCCCCCCCGAACTGTTCCCATGTCCCCCTCCGAACTGTTCTCATGTCCCCCCCCCGAACTGTCCTCATGTCCCCCCCGAACTGTCCTCATCTCCCCCCCCCGAACTGTCCTCATGTCCCCCCCCGAACTGTCCTCATGTCCCCCCCCGAACTGTCCTCATCTCCCCCCCCGAACTGTCCTCATGTTCCCCCCCCGATCTGTTCTCATGCCCCCCCCGAACTGTCCTCATGTACCCCCCCGAACTGTCCTCATGCCCCCACCCCGAATTGTTCCCATGTCGCCCCCAGAACTGTCCTCATGTCCCCCCCCGAACTGTTCCCATGTCCCCCCCCGAACTGTTCTCATGTCCCCCCCGAACTGTTTCCATGTCCCCCCCCGAACTGTTCTCACATTCCCCCCCGAACTGTTCTCATGTCCCCCCCGAACTGTTCTCATGTCCCCCCGAACTGTTCCCATGTCCCCCCCGAACTGTTCTCATGTCCCCCCCTGAACTGTTCTCATATTCCCCCCCCCGAACTGTTCTCATGCACCCCCCAAACTATTCTCATTGCCGCCCCCCCGAACTGTTCTCATGTCCCCCCCGAACTGTTCTCATGTCCCCCCCCCGAACTGTTCTCATGTCCCCCCCCGAACTGTTCTCATGTCCCCCCCGAACAGTCCTCATGTACCCCCCGAACTGTCCTCATGTCCCCCCCGAACTGTCCTCATGTCCCCCCACCGAACTGTTCTCATGTCCCCCCCCCGAACTGTTCCCATGTACCCCCCCGAACTGTTCTCATCTCCCCCCCAGAACTGTCCTCATGTCCCCCCCGAACTGTTCTCATGTCCCCCCCGAACTGTCCTCATCTCCCCCCCCGAACTGTCCTCATGTCCCCCCCCGAACTGTCATGTCCCCCCCGAACTGTCCTCATCTCCCCCCCCGAACTGTCCACATGTCCCCCCCGAACTGTCCTCATGTACCCCCACCGAACTGTTCTCATGTCCCCCCCCCGAACTGTTCTCATGTCCCCCCCCGAACTGTTTTCATTTCCCCCCCGACCTGTTCTCATGTCCCCCTGAACTGTTCCCATGTCCCCCCCCGAACTGTTTTCATGCCCCCCCCGAACTGTTCTCATGTCCCCCCCGAACTGTTCTCATGTCCCCCCCGAACTGTTCTCATGTCCCCCCCCGAACTGTTCTCAATCCCCCCCCGAACTGTCCACATGTACCCCCACCGAACTGTTCTCATGTCCCCCCCCGAACTGTTCCCATGTCCCCCCCCCGAACTGTTCTCATATCCCCCCCCCGAATTGTTCCCATGTCCCCCCCCGAACCGTTCTCACGACCCGCCCCGAATTGTTCCCATGTCCCCCCCCGAACTGTCCTCATGTCCCCCCCCGATCTGTTCCCATGTCCCTCCCCGAACTGTTCCCATGTCCCCCCCCGAACTGTCCTCATGTCCCCCCCCGAATTGTTCCCATGTCCCCCCCCGAACTGTTCTCATGTCCCCCACCCCCGAACTGTTCCCATGTCCCCCCCGAACTGTTCTCATGTCCCCCACCCCTGAACTGTTCCCATGTCCCCCCCCCGAACTGTTCTCATGTCCCCCTCCCGCATTGTTCCCATGTCCCCCCCCGAACTGTCCTCATGTCCCCCCGAACTGTCCTCATGTCCCCCCCGAATTGTCCTCATCTCCCCTCCCGAACTGTCCTCATGTCCCCCCCGAACTGTTCTCATGTCCCCCCCCGAACTGTTCTCATGTCCCCCCCCGAACTGTTCTCATGACCCCCCCTGAACTGTTCTCATATTCCACCCCCAGATCTGTTCTCATGTCCTCCCCACCGACCTGTTCTCATGTCCCCCCCGAACTGTCCTCATGTCCCCCCTGAACTGTTCTCATGTCCCCCCCCCCGAACTGTTCTCATGTCCCCCCCGAACTGTTCTCATGTCCCCCACCGAACTGTTCCCATGTCCTCCCCCGAACTGTTCTCATGTCGCCCCCCGAACTGTTCCCATGTCCCCCACCGAACTGTTCCCATGTCCCCCCCCGAACTGTCCTCATGTCCCCCCCGAACTGTCCTCATGTCCCCCCCGAATTGTCCTCATCTTGCTCCCGAACTGTCCTCATGTCCCCCCCGAACTGTTCTCATGTCCCCCCCCGAACTGTTCTCATGTCCCCCCCCCGAACTGTTCTCATGTCCCCCCCTGAACTGTTTTCATATTCCACCCCCAGATCTGTTCTCATGTCCTCCCCACCGACCTGTTCTCATGTCCCCCCCCGAACTGTCCTCATGTCCCCCCCCGAACTGTTCTCATGTCCCCCCCCCCCGAACTGTTCTCATCTCCCCCCCGAACTGTTCTCATGTCCCCCCCGAACTGTTCTCATGTCCCCCCCGAACTGTCCTAATGTCCCCGCCCCGAACTGTCCTCATGTCCCCCCCGAACTGTTCTCATGTCCCCCCCCCGAACTGTTCTCATGTCCCCCCCTGAACTGTTCTCATATTCCACCCCCAGATCTGTTCTCATGTCCTCCCCACCGACCTGTTCTCATGTCCCCCCCGAAATGTCCTCATGTCCCCCCTGAACTGTTCTCATGTCCCCCCCCCGAACTGTTCTCATGTCCCCCCCGAACTGTTCTCATGTCCCCCACCGAACTGTTCCCATGTCCTCCCCCGAACTGTTCTCATGTCGCCCCCCGAACTGTTCCCATGTCCCCCACCGAACTGTTCCCATGTCTCCCCCGAACTGTCCTCATGTCCCCCCCGAACTGTCCTCATGTCCCCCCCGAATTGTCCTCATCTCCCCCCCCGAACTGTCCTCATGTCCCCCCCGAACTGTTCCCATGTCCCCCCCCGAACTGTTCTCATGTCCCCCCCCGAACTGTTCTCATGTCCCCCCCTGAACTGTTTTCATATTCCACCCCCAGATCTGTTCTCATGTCCTCCCCACCAACCTGTTCTCATGTCCCCCCCCGAACTGTCCTCATGTCCCCCCCCGAACTGTTCTCATGTCCCCCCCTGAACTGTTCTCATGACCCCCCCGAACTGTCCTCATCTCCCCCCCTGAACTGTCCTCATGTCCCCCCCCGAACTGTCCTCATGTCCCCCCCGAACTGTCCTCATCTCCCCCCCCGAACTGTCCTCATGTCCCCCCCGAACTGTCCTCATGTACCCCCACCGAACTGTTCCCATGTCCCCCCCTGAACTGTTCCCATGTCCCCCCCTGAACTGTTCTCAAATTCCCCCCCCGAACTGTTCTCATGCACCCCCCAAACTATTCTCATGTTCGCCCCCCCCGAACTGTTCTCATGTCCCCCCCGAACTGTTCCCATGTCCCCCCCTGAACTGTCCTCATGTCCCCCCCCGATCTGTTCCCATGTCCCTCCCCGAACTGTTCCCATGTCCCCCCCCGAACTGTCCTCATGTCCCCCCCCGAATTGTTCCCATGTCACCCCCCGAACTGTTCTCATGTCCCCCACCCCCGAACTGTTCCCATGTCCCCCCCGAACTGTTCTCATGTCCCCCACCCCTGAACTGTTCCCATGTCCCCCCCCGAACTGTTCTCATGTCCCCCTCCCGCATTGTTCCCATGTCCCCCCCCGAACTGTCCTCATGTCCCCCCGAACTGTCCTCATGTCCCCCCCGAGTTGTCCTCATCTCCCCCCCCGAACTGTCCTCATGTCCCCCCCGAACTGTTCTCATGTCCCCCCCCGAACTGTTCTCATGTCCCCCCCCGAACTGTTCTCATGACCCCCCCTGAACTGTTCTCATATTCCACCCCCAGATCTGTTCTCATGTCCTCCCCACCGACCTGTTCTCATGTCCCCCCCGAACTGTCCTCATGTCCCCCCTGAACTGTTCTCATGTCCCCCCACCGAACTGTTCTCATGTCCCCCCCGAACTGTTCTCATGTCCCCCACCGAACTGTTCCCATGTCCTCCCCCGAACTGTTCTCATGTCGCCCCCCGAACTGTTCCCATGTCCCCCACCGAACTGTTCCCATGTCCCCCCCCGAACTGTCCTCATGTCCCCCCCGAACTGTCCTCATGTCCCCCCCGAATTGTCCTCATCTCCCCCCCGAACTGTCCTCATGTCCCCCCCGAACTGTTCTCATGTCCCCCCCCGAACTGTTCTCATGTCCCCCCCCCGAACTGTTCTCATGTCCCCCCCTGAACTGTTTTCATATTCCACCCCCAGATCTGTTCTCATGTCCTCCCCACCGACCTGTTCTCATGTCCCCCCCCGAACTGTCCTCATGTCCCCCCCCGAACTGTTCTCATGTCCCCCCCCCCCGAACTGTTCTCATCTCCCCACCGAACTGTTCTCATGTCCCCCCCGAACTGTTCTCATGTCCCCCCCGAACTGTTCTCATGTCCCCCTCGAACTGTCCTAATGTCCCCGCCCCGAACTGTCCTCATGCCCCCCCCGAACTGTTCTCATGTCCCCCCCCCCGAACTGTTCTCATGTCCCCCCCTGAACTGTTCTCATATTCCACCCCCAGATCTGTTCTCATGTCCTCCCCACCGACCTGTTCTCATGTCCCCCCCGAAATGTCCTCATGTCCCCCCTGAACTGTTCTCATGTCCCCCCCCCGAACTGTTCTCATGTCCCCCCCGAACTGTTCTCATGTCCCCCACCGAACTGTTCCCATGTCCTCCCCCGAACTGTTCTCATGTCGCCCCCCGAACTGTTCCCATGTCCCCCACCGAACTGTTCCCATGTCCCCCCCCCGAACTGTCCTCATGTCCCCCCCGAACTGTCCTCATGTCCCCCCCGAATTGTCCTCATCTTGCTCCCGAACTGTCCTCATGTCCCCCCCGAACTGTTCTCATGTCCCCCCCCGAACTGTTCTCATGTCCCCCCCCCGAACTGTTCTCATGTCCCCCCCTGAACTGTTTTCATATTCCACCCCCAGATCTGTTCTCATGTCCTCCCCACCGACCTGTTCTCATGTCCCCCCCCCGAACTGTCCTCATGTCCCCCCCCGAACTGTTCTCATGTCCCCCCCCCCCCGAACTGTTCTCATCTCCCCCCCGAACTGTTCTCATGTCCCCCCCGAACTGTTCTCATGTCCCCCCCGAACTGTCCTAATGTCCCCGCCCCGAACTGTCCTCATGTCCCCCCCGAACTGTTCTCATGTCCCCCCCCCGAACTGTTCTCATGTCCCCCCCTGAACTGTTCTCATATTCCACCCCCAGATCTGTTCTCATGTCCTCCCCACCGACCTGTTCTCATGTCCCCCCCGAAATGTCCTCATGTCCCCCCTGAACTGTTCTCATGTCCCCCCCCCGAACTGTTCTCATGTCCCCCCCGAACTGTTCTCATGTCCCCCACCGAACTGTTCCCATGTCCTCCCCCGAACTGTTCTCATGTCGCCCCCCGAACTGTTCCCATGTCCCCCACCGAACTGTTCCCATGTCTCCCCCGAACTGTCCTCATGTCCCCCCCGAACTGTCCTCATGTCCCCCCCGAATTGTCCTCATCTCCCCCCCCGAACTGTCCTCATGTCCCCCCCGAACTGTTCCCATGTCCCCCCCCGAACTGTTCTCATGTCCCCCCCCGAACTGTTCTCATGTCCCCCCCTGAACTGTTTTCATATTCCACCCCCAGATCTGTTCTCATGTCCTCCCCACCAACCTGTTCTCATGTCCCCCCCCGAACTGTCCTCATGTCCCCCCCCGAACTGTTCTCATGTCCCCCCCTGAACTGTTCTCATGACCCCCCCGAACTGTCCTCATCTCCCCCCCTGAACTGTCCTCATGTCCCCCCCCGAACTGTCCTCATGTCCCCCCCGAACTGTCCTCATCTCCCCCCCCGAACTGTCCTCATGTCCCCCCCGAACTGTCCTCATGTACCCCCACCGAACTGTTCCCATGTCCCCCCCT
The DNA here is from genome assembly GCA_026770705.1 of Isurus oxyrinchus. Lineage (NCBI taxonomy): Eukaryota > Metazoa > Chordata > Chondrichthyes > Lamniformes > Lamnidae > Isurus > Isurus oxyrinchus. The sequence continues at coordinate 49,358 of JANJGN010002419.1, forward strand.
GAACTGTTCCCATGTCCCCCCCTGAACTGTTCTCAAATTCCCCCCCCGAACTGTTCTCATGCACCCCCCAAACTATTCTCATGTTCGCCCCCCCCGAACTGTTCTCATGTCCCCCCCGAACTGTTCCCATGTCCCCCCCTGAACTGTCCTCATGTCCCCCCCCCGATCTGTTCCCATGTCCCTCCCCGAACTGTTCCCATGTCCCCCCCCGAACTGTCCTCATGTCCCCCCCCGAATTGTTCCCATGTCACCCCCCGAACTGTTCTCATGTCCCCCACCCCCGAACTGTTCCCATGTCCCCCCCGAACTGTTCTCATGTCCCCCACCCCTGAACTGTTCCCATGTCCCCCCCCGAACTGTTCTCATGTCCCCCTCCCGCATTGTTCCCATGTCCCCCCCCCGAACTGTCCTCATGTCCCCCCGAACTGTCCTCATGTCCCCCCCGAGTTGTCCTCATCTCCCCCCCCGAACTGTCCTCATGTCCCCCCCGAACTGTTCTCATGTCCCCCCCCGAACTGTTCTCATGTCCCCCCCCGAACTGTTCTCATGACCCCCCCTGAACTGTTCTCATATTCCACCCCCAGATCTGTTCTCATGTCCTCCCCACCGACCTGTTCTCATGTCCCCCCCGAACTGTCCTCATGTCCCCCCTGAACTGTTCTCATGTCCCCCCACCGAACTGTTCTCATGTCCCCCCCGAACTGTTCTCATGTCCCCCACCGAACTGTTCCCATGTCCTCCCCCGAACTGTTCTCATGTCGCCCCCCGAACTGTTCCCATGTCCCCCACCGAACTGTTCCCATGTCCCCCCCCGAACTGTCCTCATGTCCCCCCCGAACTGTCCTCATGTCCCCCCCGAATTGTCCTCATCTCCCCCCCGAACTGTCCTCATGTCCCCCCCGAACTGTTCTCATGTCCCCCCCCGAACTGTTCTCATGTCCCCCCCCCCGAACTGTTCTCATGTCCCCCCCTGAACTGTTTTCATATTCCACCCCCAGATCTGTTCTCATGTCCTCCCCACCGACCTGTTCTCATGTCCCCCCCCGAACTGTCCTCATGTCCCCCCCCGAACTGTTCTCATGTCCCCCCCCCCCCGAACTGTTCTCATCTCCCCCCCGAACTGTTCTCATGTCCCCCCCGAACTGTTCTCATGTCCCCCCCCGAACTGTTCTCATGTCCCCCTCGAACTGTCCTAATGTCCCCGCCCCGAACTGTCCTCATGCCCCCCCCGAACTGTTCTCATGTCCCCCCCCCGAACTGTTCTCATGTCCCCCCCCTGAACTGTTCTCATATTCCACCCCCAGATCTGTTCTCATGTCCTCCCCACCGACCTGTTCTCATGTCCCCCCCGAAATGTCCTCATGTCCCCCCTGAACTGTTCTCATGTCCCCCCCCCCGAACTGTTCTCATGTCCCCCCCCGAACTGTTCTCATGTCCCCCACCGAACTGTTCCCATGTCCTCCCCCGAACTGTTCTCATGTCGCCCCCCGAACTGTTCCCATGTCCCCCACCGAACTGTTCCCATGTCCCCCCCCGAACTGTCCTCATGTCCCCCCCGAACTGTCCTCATGTCCCCCCCGAATTGTCCTCATCTCCCCCCCCGAACTGTCCTCATGTCCCCCCCGAACTGTTCCCATGTCCCCCCCCGAACTGTTCTCATGTCCCCCCCCGAACAGTTCTCATGTCCCCCCCCTGAACTGTTTTCATATTCCACCCCCAGATCTGTTCTCATGTCCTCCCCACCGACCTGTTCTCATGTCCCCCCCCCGAACTGTCCTCATGTCCCCCCCCGAACTGTTCTCATGTCCCCCCCTGAACTGTTCTCATGTCCCCCCCGAACTGTCCTCATCTCCCCCCCTGAACTGTCCTCATGTCCCCCCCCGAACTGTCCTCATGTCCCCCCCGAACTGTCCTCATCTCCCCCCCCGAACTGTCCTCATGTCCCCCCCGAACTGTCCTCATGTACCCCCACCGAACTGTTCCCATGTCCCCCCCTGAACTGTTCCCATGTCCCCCCCCTGAACTGTTCTCAAATTCCCCCCCCGAACTGTTCTCATGCACCCCCCAAACTATTCTCATGTTCGCCCCCCCCGAAATGTTCTCATGTCCCCCGCCCGAACTGTTCTCATGTCCCCCCCCGAACTGTTCTCATGTCCCCCCCTGAATTGTTCTCATGTCCCCCCCCGAACTGTCCTCATGTCCCCCCCGAACTGTCCTCATCTCCCCCCCCCCGAACTGTCCTCATGTCCCCCCCGAACTGTCCTCATGTACCCCCACCTAACTGTTCCCATGTCCCCCCCTGAACTGTTCCCATGTCCCCCCCTGAACTGTTCTCATATTCCCCCCCCGAACTGTTCTCATGCACCCCCCAAACTATTCTCATGTTCGCCCCCCCCGAAATGTTCTCATGTCCCCCGCGAACAGTCCTCATGTACCCCCCGAACTGTCCTCATGTCCCCCCCGAACTGTCCTCACGTCCCCCCACCGAACTGTTCTCATGTCCTCCCCCGAACTGTTCCCATGTACCCCCCCCCGAACTGTTCTCATGTCCCCCCCGAACTATTCTCATCTCCCCCCCCGAACTGTCCTCCTGTCCCCCCCTGAACTGTTCTCATCTCCCCCCCCGATCTGTCCTCATGTCCCCCCCCGAACTGTTCTCATGTCCCCCCCCGAACTGCCCTCATGTCCCTCCCCGAACTGTTCTCATCTCCCCCCCCGAACTGTCCTCATGTCCCCCCCGAACTGTCCTCATGTACCCCCACCGAACTGTTCTCATGTCCCCCCCCCCGAACTGTTTTCATGTCCCCCCCGAACTGTTCTCATGTCGCCCCGAACTGTTCTCATGTCCCCCCCCGAACTGTTCTCATGTCCCCCCCCGAACTGTTCCCATGTCCCCCCCTGAACTGTTCTCATATTCCCCCCCCGAACTGTTCTCATGCCCCCCCAAACTATTCTCATGTTCGCCCCCCCCCGAACTGTTCTCATGTCCCCCCCCGAACTGTTCTCATGTCCCCCCCGAACTGTCCTCATCTCCCCCCCCGAACTGTCCTCCTGTCCCCCCCTGAACTGTTCTCATCTCCCCCCCCTGATCTGTCCTCATGGCCCCCCCGAACTGTTCTCATGTCCCCCCCCGAACTGCCCTCATGTCCCTCCCCGAACTGTTCTCATCTCCCCCCCCGAACTGTCCTCATGTCCCCCCCGAACTGTCCTCATGTACCCCCACCGAACTGTTCTCATGTCCCCCCCCCCGAACTGTTTTCATGTCCCCCCCGAACTGTTCTCATGTCGCCCCGAACTGTTCTCATGTCCCCCCCCCGAACTGTTCTCATGTCCCCCCCCGAACTGTTCCCATGTCCCCCCCTGAACTGTTCTCATATTCCCCCCCCCGAACTGTTCTCATGCCCCCCCCAAACTATTCTCATGTTCGCCCCCCCCCGAACTGTTCTCATGTCCCCCCCGAACTGTTCTCATGTCCCCCCCGAACTGTTCTCATGTCCCCCCCGAACTGTCCTCATGTACCCCCACCGAATTGTTCCCATGTCCCCCCCCCGAACTGTCGTCATGTCCCCCCCCGAACTGTTCCCATGTCCCCCCCCGAACTGTTCTCATGTCCCCCCCCAACTGTCCTCATGTCCCCCCCGAACTGTTCCCATGTCCCCCTCCGAACTGTTCTCATGTCCCCCCCCCCGAACTGTCCTCATGTCCCCCCCGAACTGTCCTCATCTCCCCCCCCCGAACTGTCCTCATGTCCCCCCCCGAACTGTCCTCATGTCCCCCCCGAACTGTCCTCATCTCCCCCCCCGAACTGTCCTCATGTCCCCCCCCCGATCTGTTCTCATGCCCCCCCCCGAACTGTCCTCATGTACCCCCCCCGAACTGTCCTCATGCCCCCACCCCGAATTGTTCCCATGTCGCCCCCAGAACTGTCCTCATGTCCCCCCCCGAACTGTTCCCATGTCCCCCCCCGAACTGTTCTCATGTCCCCCCCGAACTGTTTCCATGTCCCCCCCTGAACTGTTCTCACATTCTCCCCCGAACTGTTCTCATGTCCCCCCCGAACTGTTCTCATGTCCCCCCGAACTGTTCCCATGTCCCCCCCGAACTGTTCTCATGTCCCCCCCCTGAACTGTTCTCATATTCCACCCCCAGATCTGTTCTCATGTCCTCCCCACCGACCTGTTCTCATGTCCCCCCCGAACTGTCCTCATGTCCCCCCTGAACTGTTCTCATGTCCCCCCCCCGAACTGTTCTCATGTCCCCCCCCGAACTGTTCTCATGTCCCCCACCGAACTGTTCCCATGTCCTCCCCCGAACTGTTCTCATGTCGCCCCCCGAACTGTTCCCATGTCCCCCACCGAACTGTTCCCATGTCCCCCCCCGAACTGTCCTCATGTCTCCCCCGAACTGTCCTCATGTCCCCCCCGAATTGTCCTCATCTCCCCCCCGAACTGTCCTCATGTCCCCCCCGAACTGTTCTCATGTCCCCCCCCGAACTGTTCTCATGTCCCCCCCCCGAACTGTTCTCATGTCCCCCCCTGAACTGTTTTCATATTCCACCCCCAGATCTGTTCTCATGTCCTCCCCACCGACCTGTTCTCATGTCCCCCCCCGAACTGTCCTCATGTCCCCCCCCGAACTGTTCTCATGTCCCCCCCCCCCGAACTGTTCTCATCTCCCCCCCGAACTGTTCTCATGTCCCCCCCGAACTGTCCTCATGTCCCCCCCGAACTGTTCCCATGTCCCCCCCCGAACTGTTCTCATGTCCCCCCCCGAACTGTTCTCATGTCCCCCCCCTGAACTGTTTTCATATTCCACCCCCAGATCTGTTCTCATGTCCTCCCCACCAACCTGTTCTCATGTCCCCCCCCGAACTGTCCTCATGTCCCCCCCGAACTGTCCTCATCTCCCCCCCTGAACTGTCCTCATGTCCCCCCCCGAACTGTCCTCATGTCCCCCCCGAACTGTCCTCATCTCCCCCCCCGAACTGCCTCATGTCCCCCCCGAACTGTCCTCATGTACCCCCACCGAACTGTTCCCATGTCCCCCCCTGAACTGTTCCCATGTCCCCCCCTGAACTGTTCTCAAATTCCCCCCCCGAACTGTTCTCATGCACCCCCCAAACTATTCTCATGTTCGCCCCCCCCCGAACTGTTCTCATGTCCCCCCCGAACTGTTCCCATGTCCCCCCCTGAACTGTCCTCATGTCCCCCCCCGATCTGTTCCCATGTCCCTCCCCGAACTGTTCCCATGTCCCCCCCCGAACTGTCCTCATGTCCCCCCCCGAATTGTTCCCATGTCACCCCCCGAACTGTTCTCATGTCCCCCACCCCCGAACTGTTCCCATGTCCCCCCCGAACTGTTCTCATGTCCCCCACCCCTGAACTGTTCCCATGTCCCCCCCCGAACTGTTCTCATGTCCCCCTCCCGCATTGTTCCCATGTCCCCCCCCGAACTGTCCTCATGTCCCCCCGAACTGTCCTCATGTCTCCCCCGAGTTGTCCTCATCTCCCCCCCCGAACTGTCCTCATGTCCCCCCCGAACTGTTCTCATGTCCCCCCCCGAACTGTTCTCATGTCCCCCCCCCGAACTGTTCTCATGACCCCCCCTGAACTGTTCTCATATTCCACCCCCAGATCTGTTCTCATGTCCTCCCCACCGACCTGTTCTCATGTCCCCCCCGAACTGTCCTCATGTCCCCCCTGAACTGTTCTCATGTCCCCCCACCGAACTGTTCTCATGTCCCCCCCGAACTGTTCTCATGTCCCCCACCGAACTGTTCCCATGTCCTCCCCCGAACTGTTCTCATGTCGCCCCCCGAACTGTTCCCATGTCCCCCACCGAACTGTTCCCATGTCCCCCCCCGAACTGTCCTCATGTCCCCCCCGAACTGTCCTCATGTCCCCCCCGAATTGTCCTCATCTCCCCCCCGAACTGTCCTCATGTCCCCCCCGAACTGTTCTCATGTCCCCCCCCGAACTGTTCTCATGTCCCCCCCCCCGAACTGTTCTCATGTCCCCCCCTGAACTGTTTTCATATTCCACCCCCAGATCTGTTCTCATGTCCTCCCCACCGACCTGTTCTCATGTCCCCCCCCGAACTGTCCTCATGTCCCCCCCCGAACTGTTCTCATGTCCCCCCCCCCCGAACTGTTCTCATCTCCCCCCCGAACTGTTCTCATGTCCCCCCCGAACTGTTCTCATGTCCCCCCCGAACTGTTCTCATGTCCCCCCCCGAACTGTTCTCATGTCCCCCTCGAACTGTCCTAATGTCCCCCGCCCCGAACTGTCCTCATGCCCCCCCCGAACTGTTCTCATGTCCCCCCCCCCGAACTGTTCTCATGTCCCCCCCTGAACTGTTCTCATATTCCACCCCCAGATCTGTTCTCATGTCCTCCCCACCGACCTGTTCTCATGTCCCCCCCCGAAATGTCCTCATGTCCCCCCTGAACTGTTCTCATGTCCCCCCCCCGAACTGTTCTCATGTCCCCCCCGAACTGTTCTCATGTCCCCCACCGAACTGTTCCCATGTCCTCCCCCGAACTGTTCTCATGTCGCCCCCCGAACTGTTCCCATGTCCCCCACCGAACTGTTCCCATGTCCCCCCCCGAACTGTCCTCATGTCCCCCCCCGAACTGTCCTCATGTCCCCCCCGAATTGTCCTCATCTCCCCCCCCGAACTGTCCTCATGTCCCCCCCGAACTGTTCCCATGTCCCCCCCCCGAACTGTTCTCATGTCCCCCCCCCGAACAGTTCTCATGTCCCCCCCCTGAACTGTTTTCATATTCCACCCCCAGATCTGTTCTCATGTCCTCCCCACCGACCTGTTCTCATGTCCCCCCCCGAACTGTCCTCATGTCCCCCCCCGAACTGTTCTCATGTCCCCCCCTGAACTGTTCTCATGTCCCCCCCGAACTGTCCTCATCTCCCCCCCTGAACTGTCCTCATGTCCCCCCCCGAACTGTCCTCATGTCCCCCCCGAACTGTCCTCATCTCCCCCCCCGAACTGTCCTCATGTCCCCCCCGAACTGTCCTCATGTACCCCCACCGAACTGTTCCCATGTCCCCCCCTGAACTGTTCCCATGTCCCCCCCTGAACTGTTCTCAAATTCCCCCCCCGAACTGTTCTCATGCACCCCCCAAACTATTCTCATGTTCGCCCCCCCCCGAAATGTTCTCATGTCCCCGCCCGAACTGTTCTCATGTCCCCCCCCGAACTGTTCTCATGTCCCCCCCTGAATTGTTCTCATGTCCCCCCCCGAACTGTCCTCATGTCCCCCCCGAACTGTCCTCATCTCCCCCCCCCGAACTGTCCTCATGTCCCCCCCGAACTGTCCTCATGTACCCCCACCTAACTGTTCCCATGTCCCCCCCTGAACTGTTCCCATGTCCCCCCCCTGAACTGTTCTCATATTCCCCCCCCGAACTGTTCTCATGCACCCCCCAAACTATTCTCATGTTCGCCCCCCCCGAAATGTTCTCATGTCCCCCCCGAACAGTCCTCATGTACCCCCCGAACTGTCCTCATGTCCCCCCCGAACTGTCCTCACGTCCCCCCACCGAACTGTTCTCATGTCCTCCCCCGAACTGTTCCCATGTACCCCCCCCGAACTGTTCTCATGTCCCCCCCGAACTATTCTCATCTCCCCCCCCGAACTGTCCTCCTGTCCCCCCCTGAACTGTTCTCATCTCCCCCCCCGATCTGTCCTCATGTCCCCCCCCGAACTGTTCTCATGTCCCCCCCCGAACTGCCCTCATGTCCCTCCCCGAACTGTTCTCATCTCCCCCCCCGAACTGTCCTCATGTCCCCCCCGAACTGTCCTCATGTACCCCCACCGAACTGTTCTCATGTCCCCCCCCCCGAACTGTTTTCATGTCCCCCCCGAACTGTTCTCATGTCGCCCCGAACTGTTCTCATGTCCCCCCCCGAACTGTTCTCATGTCCCCCCCCCGAACTGTTCCCATGTCCCCCCCTGAACTGTTCTCATATTCCCCCCCCGAACTGTTCTCATGCCCCCCCCAAACTATTCTCATGTTCGCCCCCCCCCCGAACTGTTCTCATGTCCCCCCCGAACTGTTCTCATGTCCCCCCCGAACTGTCCTCATCTCCCCCCCCGAACTGTCCTCCTGTCCCCCCCTGAACTGTTCTCATCTCCCCCCCCTGATCTGTCCTCATGGCCCCCCCGAACTGTTCTCATGTCCCCCCCCGAACTGCCCTCATGTCCCTCCCCGAACTGTTCTCATCTCCCCCCCCGAACTGTCCTCATGTCCCCCCCGAACTGTCCTCATGTACCCCCACCGAACTGTTCTCATGTCCCCCCCCCCGAACTGTTTTCATGTCCCCCCCGAACTGTTCTCATGTCGCCCCGAACTGTTCTCATGTCCCCCCCCGAACTGTTCTCATGTCCCCCCCCCGAACTGTTCCCATGTCCCCCCCTGAACTGTTCTCATATTCCCCCCCCGAACTGTTCTCATGCCCCCCCCAAACTATTCTCATGTTCGCCCCCCCCGAACTGTTCTCATGTCCCCCCCGAACTGTTCTCATGTCCCCCCCCGAACTGTTCTCATGTCCCCCCCGAACTGTCCTCATGTACCCCCACCGAATTGTTCCCATGTCCCCCCCCGAACTGTCGTCATGTCCCCCCCCGAACTGTTCCCATGTCCCCCCCCGAACTGTTCTCATGTCCCCCCCCAACTGTCCTCATGTCCCCCCCGAACTGTTCCCATGTCCCCCTCCGAACTGTTCTCATGTCCCCCCCCCGAACTGTCCTCATGTCCCCCCCGAACTGTCCTCATCTCCCCCCCCCGAACTGTCCTCATGTCCCCCCCCGAACTGTCCTCATGTCCCCCCCGAACTGTCCTCATCTCCCCCCCCGAACTGTCCTCATGTCCCCCCCCGATCTGTTCTCATGCCCCCCCCGAACTGTCCTCATGTACCCCCCCGAACTGTCCTCATGCCCCCACCCCGAATTGTTCCCATGTCGCCCCCAGAACTGTCCTCATGTCCCCCCCCGAACTGTTCCCATGTCCCCCCCCCGAACTGTTCTCATGTCCCCCCGAACTGTTTCCATGTCCCCCCCTGAACTGTTCTCACATTCTCCCCCGAACTGTTCTCATGTCCCCCCCGAACTGTTCTCATGTCCCCCCGAACTGTTCCCATGTCCCCCCCGAACTGTTCTCATGTCCCCCCCTGAACTGTTCTCATATTCCACCCCCAGATCTGTTCTCATGTCCTCCCCACCGACCTGTTCTCATGTCCCCCCCGAACTGTCCTCATGTCCCCCCTGAACTGTTCTCATGTCCCCCCCCCCGAACTGTTCTCATGTCCCCCCCGAACTGTTCTCATGTCCCCCACCGAACTGTTCCCATGTCCTCCCCCGAACTGTTCTCATGTCGCCCCCCGAACTGTTCCCATGTCCCCCACCGAACTGTTCCCATGTCCCCCCCCGAACTGTCCTCATGTCTCCCCCGAACTGTCCTCATGTCCCCCCCGAATTGTCCTCATCTCCCCCCCGAACTGTCCTCATGTCCCCCCCGAACTGTTCTCATGTCCCCCCCCGAACTGTTCTCATGTCCCCCCCCCCGAACTGTTCTCATGTCCCCCCCTGAACTGTTTTCATATTCCACCCCCAGATCTGTTCTCATGTCCTCCCCACCGACCTGTTCTCATGTCCCCCCCCGAACTGTCCTCATGTCCCCCCCCGAACTGTTCTCATGTCCCCCCCCCCCCGAACTGTTCTCATCTACCCCCGAACTGTTCTCATGTCCCCCCCCGAACTGTTCTCATGTCCCCCCCGAACTGTCCTAATGTCCCCGCCCCGAACTGTCCTCATGTCCCCCCCGAACTGTTCTCATGTCCCCCCCCCGAACTGTTCTCATGTCCCCCCCTGAACTGTTCTCATATTCCACCCCCAGATCTGTTCTCATGTCCTCCCCACCGACCTGTTCTCATGTCCCCCCCGAAATGTCCTCATGTCCCCCCTGAACTGTTCTCATGTCCCCCCCCCCGAACTGTTCTCATGTCCCCCCCCGAACTGTTCTCATGTCCCCCACCGAACTGTTCCCATGTCCTCCCCCGAACTGTTCTCATGTCGCCCCCCGAACTGTTCCCATGTCCCCCACCGAACTGTTCCCATGTCCCCCCCCGAACTGTCCTCATGTCCCCCCCGAACTGTCCTCATGTCCCCCCCGAATTGTCCTCATCTCCCCCCCCGAACTGTCCTCATGTCCCCCCCGAACTGTTCCCATGTCCCCCCCCCGAACTGTTCTCATGTCCCCCCCCGAACTGTTCTCATGTCCCCCCCCTGAACTGTTTTCATATTCCACCCCCAGATCTGTTCTCATGTCCTCCCCACCGACCTGTTCTCATGTCCCCCCCCGAACTGTCCTCATGTCCCCCCCCGAACTGTTCTCATGTCCCCCCCTGAACTGTTCTCATGTCCCCCCCGAACTGTCCTCATCTCCCCCCCTGAACTGTCCTCATGTCCCCCCCCGAACTGTCCTCATGTCCCCCCCGAACTGTCCTCATGTACCCCCACCGAACTGTTCCCATGTCCCCCCCTGAACTGTCCTCATGTCCCCCCCCGAACTGTTCTCATGTCCCCCCCCCCCCGAACTGTTCTCATCTCCCCCCCGAACTGTTCTCATGTCCCCCCCGAACTGTTCTCATGTCCCCCCCGAACTGTCCTAATGTCCCCGCCCCGAACTGTCCTCATGTCCCCCCCGAACTGTCCTCATGTACCCCCACCGAACTGTTCCCATGTCCCCCCCTGAACTGTTCCCATGTCCCCCCCCTGAACTGTTCTCAAATTCCCCCCCCGAACTGTTCTCATGCACCCCCCAAACTATTCTCATGTTCGCCCCCCCCGAACTGTTCTCATGTCCCCCCCGAACTGTTCCCATGTCCCCCCCCCGAACTGTCCTCATGTCCCCCCCCGATCTGTTCCCATGTCCCTCCCCGAACTGTTCCCATGTCCCCCCCCGAACTGTCCTCATGTCCCCCCCCGAATTGTTCCCATGTCCCCCCCCGAACTGTTCTCATGTCCCCCACCCCCGAACTATTCCCATGTCCCCCCCGAACTGTTCTCATGTCCCCCACCCCTGAACTGTTCCCATGTCCCCCCCCGAACTGTTCTCATGTCCCCCTCCCGCATTGTTCCCATGTCCCCCCCCGAACTGTCCTCATGTCCCCCCGAACTGTCCTCATGTCCCCCCCGAGTTGTCCTCATCTCCCCCCCCGAACTGTCCTCATGTCCCCCCCGAACTGTTCTCATGTCCCCCCCCCGAACTGTTCTCATGTCCCCCCCCGAACTGTTCTCATGACCCCCCCCTGAACTGTTCTCATATTCCACCCCCAGATCTGTTCTCATGTCCTCCCCACCGACCTGTTCTCATGTCCCCCCCGAACTGTCCTCATGTCCCCCCTGAACTGTTCTCATGTCCCCCCACCGAACTGTTCTCATGTCCCCCCCGAACTGTTCTCATGTCCCCCACCGAAATGTTCCCATGTCCTCCCCCGAACTGTTCTCATGTCGCCCCCCGAACTGTTCCCATGTCCCCCACCGAACTTTTCCCATGTCCCCCCCCGAACTGTCCTCATGTCCCCCCCGAACTGTCCTCATGTCCCCCCCGAATTGTCCTCATCTCCCCCCCGAACTGTCCTCATGTCCCCCCCGAACTGTTCTCATGTCCCCCCCCCGAACTGTTCTCATGTCCCCCCCCCGAACTGTTCTCATGTCCCCCCCTGAACTGTTTTCATATTCCACCCCCAGATCTGTTCTCATGTCCTCCCCACCGACCTGTTCTCATGTCCCCCCCCGAACTGTCCTCATGTCCCACCCCGAACTGTTCTCATGTCCCCCCCCCCGAACTGTTCTCATCTCCCCCCCGAACTGTTCTCATGTCCCCCCCGAACTGTTCTCATGTCCCCCCCGAACTGTCCTAATGTCCCCGCCCCGAACTGTCCTCATGCCCCCCCCGAACTGTTCTCATGTCCCCCCCCCGAACTGTTCTCATGTCCCCCCCTGAACTGTTCTCATATTCCACCCCCAGATATGTTCTCATGTCCTCCCCACCGACCTGTTCTCATGTCCCCCCCGAAATGTCCTCATGTCCCCCCTGAACTGTTCTCATGTCCCCCCCCCCGAACTGTTCTCATGTCCCCCCCGAACTGTTCTCATGTCCCCCACCGAACTGTTCCCATGTCCTCCCCCGAACTGTTCTCATGTCGCCCCCCGAACTGTTCCCATGTCCCCCACCGAACTGTTCCCATGTCCCCCCCCGAACTGTCCTCATGTCCCCCCCGAACTGTCCTCATGTCCCCCCCGAATTGTCCTCATCTCCCCCCCCCGAACTGTCCTCATGTCCCCCCCGAACTGTTCCCATGTCCCCCCCCGAACTGTTCTCATGTCCCCCCCCGAACTGTTCTCATGTCCCCCCCTGAACTGTTTTCATATTCCACCCCCAGATCTGTTCTCATGTCCTCCCCACCGACCTGTTCTCATGTCCCCCCCCGAACTGTCCTCATGTCCCCCCCCGAACTGTTCTCATGTCCCCCCCTGAACTGTTCTCATGTCCCCCCCCGAACTGTCCTCATCTCCCCCCCTGAACTGTCCTCATGTCCCCCCCCGAACTGTCCTCATGTCCCCCCCGAACTGTCCTCATCTCCCCCCCCGAACTGTCCTCATGTCCCCCCCGAACTGTCCTCATGTACCCCCACCGAACTGTTCCCATGTCCCCCCCTGAAATGTTCCCATGTCCCCCCCTGAACTGTTCTCAAATTCCCCCCCCGAACTGTTCTCATGCACCCCCCAAACTATTCTCATGTTCGCCCCCCCCGAAATGTTCTCATGTCCCCCCCCGAACTGTTCTCATGTCCCCCCCCGAACTGTTCTCATGTCCCCCCCTGAATTGTTCTCATGTCCCCCCCCGAACTGTCCTCATGTCCCCCCCGAACTGTCCTCATCTCCCCCCCCGAACTTTCCTCATGTCCCCCCCGAACTGTCCTCATGTACCCCCACCTAACTGTTCCCATGTCCCCCCCTGAACTGTTCCCATGTCCCCCCCTGAACTGTTCTCATATTCCCCCCCCGAACTGTTCTCATGCACCCCCCAAACTATTCTCATGTTCGCCCCCCCCGAAATGTTCTCATGTCCCCCCCGAACAGTCCTCATGTACCCCCCGAACTGTCCTCATGTCCCCCCCGAACTGTCCTCACGTCCCCCCACCGAACTGTTCTCATGTCCTCCCCCGAACTGTTCCCATGTACCCCCCCCCGAACTGTTCTCATGTCCCCCCCGAACTATTCTCATCTCCCCCCCCGAACTGTCCTCCTGTCCCCCCCTGAACTGTTCTCATCTCCCCCCCCGATCTGTCCTCATGTCCCCCCCCAACTGTTCTCATGTCCCCCCCCCGAACTGCCCTCATGTCCCTCCCCGAACTGTTCTCATCTCCCCCCCCGAACTGTCCTCATGTCCCTCCCGAACTGTCCTCATGTACCCCCACCGAACTGTTCTCATGTCCCCCCCCCGAACTGTTTTCATGTCCCCCCCCGAACTGTTCTCATGTCGCCCCGAACTGTTCTCATGTCCCCCCCCCGAACTGTTCTCATGTCCCCCCCCGAACTGTTCCCATGTCCCCCCCTGAACTGTTCTCATATTCCCCCCCCGAACTGTTCTCATGCCCCCCCCAAACTATTCTCATGTTCGCCCCCCCCCCGAACTGTTCTCATGTCCCCCCCGAACTGTTCTCATGTCCCCCCCGAACTGTCCTCATCTCCCCCCCCGAACTGTCCTCCTGTCCCCCCCTGAACTGTTCTCATCTCCCCCCCCTGATCTGTCCTCATGGCCCCCCCGAACTGTTCTCATGTCCCCCCCCGAACTGCCCTCATGTCCCTCCCCGAACTGTTCTCATCTCACCCCCCGAACTGTCCTCATGTCCCCCCCGAACTGTCCTCATGTACCCCCACCGAACTGTTCTCATGTCCCCCCCCCCGAACTGTTTTCATGTCCCCCCCGAACTGTTCTCATGTCGCCCCGAACTGTTCTCATGTCCCCCCCCCGAACTGTTCTCATGTCCCCCCCTGAACTGTTCTCATATTCCACCCCCAGATATGTTCTCATGTCCTCCCCACCGACCTGTTCTCATGTCCCCCCCGAAATGTCCTCATGTCCCCCCTGAACTGTTCTCATGTCCCCCCCCCGAACTGTTCTCATGTCCCCCCCGAACTGTTCTCATGTCCCCCACCGAACTGTTCCCATGTCCTCCCCCGAACTGTTCTCATGTCGCCCCCCGAACTGTTCCCATGTCCCCCACCGAACTGTTCCCATGTCCCCCCCCGAACTGTCCTCATGTCCCCCCCGAACTGTCCTCATGTCCCCCCCGAATTGTCCTCATCTCCCCCCCCGAACTGTCCTCATGTCCCCCCCGAACTGTTCCCATGTCCCCCCCCGAACTGTTCTCATGTCCCCCCCCGAACTGTTCTCATGTCCCCCCCTGAACTGTTTTCATATTCCACCCCCAGATCTGTTCTCATGTCCTCCCCACCGACCTGTTCTCATGTCCCCCCCCGAACTGTCCTCATGTCCCCCCCCCGAACTGTTCTCATGTCCCCCCCTGAACTGTTCTCATGTCCCCCCCGAACTGTCCTCATCTCCCCCCCTGAACTGTCCTCATGTCCCCCCCCCGAACTGTCCTCATGTCCCCCCCGAACTGTCCTCATCTCCCCCCCCGAACTGTCCTCATGTCCCCCCCGAACTGTCCTCATGTACCCCCACCGAACTGTTCCCATGTCCCCCCCTGAAATGTTCCCATGTCCCCCCCTGAACTGTTCTCAAATTCCCCCCCCGAACTGTTCTCATGCACCCCCCAAACTATTCTCATGTTCGCCCCCCCCCGAAATGTTCTCATGTCCCCCCCCGAACTGTTCTCATGTCCCCCCCCGAACTGTTCTCATGTCCCCCCCTGAATTGTTCTCATGTCCCCCCCCCGAACTGTCCTCATGTCCCCCCCGAACTGTCCTCATCTCCCCCCCCGAACTTTCCTCATGTCCCCCCCGAACTGTCCTCATGTACCCCCACCTAACTGTTCCCATGTCCCCCCCTGAACTGTTCCCATGTCCCCCCCTGAACTGTTCTCATATTCCCCCCCCGAACTGTTCTCATGCACCCCCCAAACTATTCTCATGTTCGCCCCCCCCGAAATGTTCTCATGTCCCCCCCGAACAGTCCTCATGTACCCCCCGAACTGTCCTCATGTCCCCCCCGAACTGTCCTCACGTCCCCCCACCGAACTGTTCTCATGTCCTCCCCCGAACTGTTCCCATGTACCCCCCCCGAACTGTTCTCATGTCCCCCCCGAACTATTCTCATCTCCCCCCCCGAACTGTCCTCCTGTCCCCCCCTGAACTGTTCTCATCTCCCCCCCCGATCTGTCCTCATGTCCCCCCCCCAACTGTTCTCATGTCCCCCCCCGAACTGCCCTCATGTCCCTCCCCGAACTGTTCTCATCTCCCCCCCCGAACTGTCCTCATGTCCCTCCCGAACTGTCCTCATGTACCCCCACCGAACTGTTCTCATGTCCCCCCCCCCGAACTGTTTTCATGTCCCCCCCCGAACTGTTCTCATGTCGCCCCGAACTGTTCTCATGTCCCCCCCCCGAACTGTTCTCATGTCCCCCCCCCGAACTGTTCCCATGTCCCCCCCCTGAACTGTTCTCATATTCCCCCCCCCGAACTGTTCTCATGCCCCCCCCAAACTATTCTCATGTTCGCCCCCCCCCCGAACTGTTCTCATGTCCCCTCCGAACTGTTCTCATGTCCCCCCCGAACTGTCCTCATCTCCCCCCCCGAACTGTCCTCCTGTCCCCCCCTGAACTGTTCTCATCTCCCCCCCCCTGATCTGTCCTCATGGCCCCCCCGAACTGTTCTCATGTCCCCCCCCGAACTGCCCTCATGTCCCTCCCCGAACTGTTCTCATCTCACCCCCCCGAACTGTCCTCATGTCCCCCCCGAACTGTCCTCATGTACCCCCACCGAACTGTTCTCATGTCCCCCCCCCCGAACTGTTTTCATGTCCCCCCCGAACTGTTCTCATGTCGCCCCGAACTGTTCTCATGTCCCCCCCCGAACTGTTCTCATGTCCCCCCCCGAACTTTTCCCATGTCCCCCCCTGAACTGTTCTCATATTCCCCCCCCGAACTGTTCTCATGCCCCCCCCCAAACTATTCTCATGTTCGCCCCCCCCCCGAACTGTTCTCATGTCCCCCCCGAACTGTTCTCATGTCCCCCCCGAACTGTTCTCATGTCCCCCCCCGAACTGTCCTCATGTACCCCCACCGAATTGTTCCCATGTCCCCCCCCGAACTGTCGTCATGTTCTCCCCCGAACTGTTCCCATGTCCCCCCCCCGAACTGTTCTCATGTCCCCCCCCAACTGTCCTCATGTCCCCCCCCGAGCTGTTCCCATGTCCCCCTCCGAACTGTTCTCATGTCCCCCCCCCGAACTGTCCTCATGTCCCCCCCGAACTGTCCTCATCTCCCCCCTCCGAACTGTCCTCATGTCCCCCCCCCGAACTGTCCTCAAGTCCCCCCCGAACTGTCCTCATCTCCCCCCCCGAACTGTCCTCATGTCCCCCCCCCGATCTGTTCTCATGCCCCCCCCGAACTGTCCTCATGTACCCCCCCGAACTGTCCTCATGCCCCCACCCCGAATTGTTCCCATGTCGCCCCCAGAACTGTCCTCATGTCCCCCCCCGAACTGTTCCCATGTCCCCCCCCGAACTGTTCTCATGTCCCCCCGAACTGTTTCCATGTCCCCCCCTGAACTGTTCTCACATTCTCCCCCCGAACTGTTCTCATGTCCCCCCCGAACTGTTCTCATGTCCCCCCGAACTGTTCCCATGTCCCCCCCGAACTGTTCTCATGTCCCCCCCTGAACTGTTCTCATATTCCCCCCCCGAACTGTTCTCATGCACCCCCCAAACTATTCTCATGGTCGCCCCCCCGAACTGTTCTCATGTCCCCCCCGAACTGTTCTCATGTCCCCCCCCGAACTGTTCTCATGTCCCCCCCGAACTGTTCTCATGTCCCCCCCGAACAGTCCTCATGTA
This sequence comes from Isurus oxyrinchus, assembly GCA_026770705.1. Classification (NCBI taxonomy): domain Eukaryota; kingdom Metazoa; phylum Chordata; class Chondrichthyes; order Lamniformes; family Lamnidae; genus Isurus; species Isurus oxyrinchus. Next base: position 66,460 of record JANJGN010002419.1, read on the forward strand.
CCCCCCGAACTGTCCTCATGTCCCCCCCGAACTGTCCTCATGTCCCCCCCCCGAACTGTTCTCATGTCCCCCCCCGAACTGTTCCCATGTCCCCCCCCCGAACTGTTCTCATCTCCCCCCCCCGAACTGTCCTCATGTCCCCCCCGAACTGTTCTCATGTCCCCCCCGAACTGTCCTCATGTCCCCCCCCGAACTGTCCTCATGTCCCCCCCCGAACTGTCCTCATGTCCCCCCCGAACTGTCCTCATCTCCCCCCCCGAACTGTCCACATGTCCCCCCCGAACTGTCCACATGTCCCCCCCCGAACTGTCCTCATGTACCCCCACCGAACTGTTCTCATGTCCCCCCCCCGAACTGTTCTCATGTCCCCCCCCGAACTGTTTTCATTTCCCCCCCCGACCTGTTCTCATGTCCCCCTGAACTGTTCCCATGTCCCCCCCCGAACTGTTTTCATGCCCCCCCCGAACTGTTCTCATGTCCCCCCCGAACTGTTCTCATGTCCCCCCCGAACTGTTCTCATGTCCCCCCCCGAACTGTTCTCAATCCCCCCCGAACTGTCCACATGTACCCCCACCGAACTGTTCTCATGTCCCCCCCCCGAACTGTTCCCATGTCCCCCCCCCGAACTGTTCTCATATCCCCCCCCGAATTGTTCCCATGTCCCCCCCCCGAACCGTTCTCACGACCCGCCCCGAATTGTTCCCATGTCCCCCCCCGAACTGTCCTCATGTCCCCCCCCGATCTGTTCCCATGTCCCTCCCCGAACTGTTCCCATGTCCCCCCCCGAACTGTCCGCATGTCCCCCCCCGAATTGTTCCCATGTCCCCCCCCGAACTGTTCTCATGTCCCCCACCCCCGAACTGTTCCCATGTCCCCCCCGAACTGTTCTCATGTCCCCCACCCCTGAACTGTTCCCATGTCCCCACCCGAACTGTCCTCATGTACTCCCACCGAACTGTTCTCATGTTCCCCACCCCCGAATTGTTCCCATGTCCCCCCCCGATCTGTTCTCATGCCCCACACGAACTGTTCCCATGTCCCCCCCCCGAACTATTCTCATGTCCCACCGAACTGTTCCCATGTCCCCCCCCCCGAACTGTTCGCATGTCCCCCCCGGATCTGTTCTCATGTCCCCCCCCGAATTGTTCCCCATGTCCCCCCCCCGAACTGTTCCCATGTCCCCTCCCCGAATTGTTCCCATGTGCCCCCCTGAACTGTTCTCATGCCCCCCCGAACTGTTCTCATGTCCCCCACCCCCGAATTGTTCCCATGTCCCGCCCCGATCTGTTCTCATGCCCCCCCGAACTGTTCCCCATGTCCCCCCCCGAACTGTTCGCATGACCCCCCCGGATCTGTTCTCATGTCCCCCCCCGAATTGTTCTCATGTCCCCCCCCCGAATTGTTCCCATGTCCCCCCCCCGAACTGTTCCCATGTCCCCCCCCCGAATTGTTCCCATGTGCCCCCCTGAACTTTTCTCATGCCCCCCCCGAACTGTTCTCATGTCCCCCACCCCCGAATTGTTCCCATGTCCCCCCCCGATCTGTTCTCATGCCCCCCCGAACTGTTCCCATGTCCCCCCCCTCCCCGAACTGTTCTCATGTCCCCCCCGAACTATTCTCATGTCCCCCCCCCGAACTGTCCTCATGTCCCCCCCCCGAACTGTCCTCATGTCCCCCCCCCGAACTGTTCTCATGTCCCCCCCCGATCTGTTCTCATGTCCCCCGAGCTATTCTCATGTCCTCCCCCGAACTGTTCTCATGTCCCCCCCGAACTATTCTGATGTCCCCCTCCAGAACTGTTCTCATGTCCCCCCCCGATCTGTTCTCATGCCCCCCCCCGAACTGTCCTCATGTACCCTCCCCGAACTGTCCCTCATGCCCCCACCCCGAATTGTTCCCATGTCGCCCCCAGAACTGTCCTCATGTCCCCCCCCGAACTGTTCCCATGTCCCCCCCGAACTGTTCTCATGTCCCCCCGAACTGTTCCCATGTCCCCCCCCCCGAACTGTTCTCATATTCCCCCCCCGAACTGTTCTCATGTCCCCCCCGAACTGTTCTCATGTCCCCCCGAACTGTTCTCATGTCCCCCCGAACTGTTCGCATGTCCCCCCCGAACTGTTCTCATGTCCCCCCCCCGAACTGTCGTCATGTCCCCCCCGAACTGTCCTCATGTACCCCCACCGAACTGTTCCCATGTCCCCCCCTGAAATGTTCCCATGTCCCCCCCCTGAACTGTTCTCAAATTCCCCCCCCCCGAACTGTTCTCATGCACCCCCCAAACTATTCTCATGTTCGCCCCCCCCGAAATGTTCTCATGTCCCCCCCCGAACTGTTCTCATGTCCCCCCCCCGAACTGTTCTCATGTCCCCCCCTGAATTGTTCTCATGTCCCCCCCCCGAACTGTCCTCATGTCCCCCCCGAACTGTCCTCATCTCCCCCCCCGAACTGTCCTCATGTCCCCCCCGAACTGTCCTCATGTACCCCCACCTAACTGTTCCCATGTCCCCCCCTGAACTGTTCCCATGTCCCCCCCCTGAACTGTTCTCATATTCCCCCCCCCGAACTGTTCTCATGCACCCCCCAAACTATTCTCATGTTCGCCCCCCCCGAAATGTTCTCATGTCCCCCCCGAACAGTCCCTCATGTACCCCCCGAACTGTCCTCATGTCCCCCCCGAACTGTCCTCACGTCCCCCCACCGAACTGTTCTCATGTCCTCCCCCGAACTGTCCTCATGTCCCCCCCCCGAACTGTTCTCATGTCCCCCCCCCCGAACTGTTCCCATGTCCCCCCCCCCGAACTGTTCTCATCTCCCCCCCCCGAACTGTCCTCATGTCCCCCCCGAACTGTTCTCATGTCCCCCCCCGAACTGTCCTCATGTCCCCCCCCGAACTGTCCTCATGTCCCCCCCCCGAACTGTCCTCATGTCCCCCCCGAACTGTCCTCATCTCCCCCCCCGAACTGTCCACATGTCCCCCCCGAACTGTCCACATGTCCCCCCCCGAACTGTCCTCATGTACCCCCACCGAACTGTTCTCATGTCCCCCCCCCGAACTGTTCTCATGTCCCCCCCCCGAACTGTTTTCATTTCCCCCCCGACCTGTTCTCATGTCCCCCTGAACTGTTCCCATGTCCCCCCCCGAACTGTTTTCATGCCCCCCCCGAACTGTTCTCATGTCCCCCCCGAACTGTTCTCATGTCCCCCCCGAACTGTTCTCAATCCCCCCCGAACTGTCCACATGTACCCCCACCGAACTGTTCTCATGTCCCCCCCCGAACTGTTCCCATGTCCCCCCCCCCGAACTGTTCTCATATCCCCCCCCGAATTGTTCCCATGTCCCCCCCCGAACCGTTCTCACGACCCGCCCCGAATTGTTCCCATGTCCCCCCCCGAACTGTCCTCATGTCCCCCCCCCGATCTGTTCCCATGTCCCTCCCCGAACTGTTCCCATGTCCCCCCCCGAACTGTCCTCATGTCCCCCCCCGAATTGTTCCCATGTCCCCCCCCGAACTGTTCTCATGTCCCCCACCCCCGAACTGTTCCCATGTCCCCCCCGAACTGTTCTCATGTCCCCCACCCCTGAACTGTTCCCATGTCCCCACCCGAACTGTCCTCATGTACTCCCACCGAACTGTTCTCATGTTCCCCACCCCCGAATTGTTCCCATGTCCCCCCCCGATCTGTTCTCATGCCCCACACGAACTGTTCCCATGTCCCCCCCCCGAACTATTCTCATGTCCCACCGAACTGTTCCCATGTCCCCCCCCCGAACTGTTCGCATGTCCCCCCCGGATCTGTTCTCATGTCCCCCCCCGAATTGTTCCCATGTCCCCCCCCCGAACTGTTCCCATGTCCCTCCCCGAATTGTTCCCATGTGCCCCCCTGAACTGTTCTCATGCCCCCCCGAACTGTTCTCATGTCCCCCACCCCCGAATTGTTCCCATGTCCCGCCCCGATCTGTTCTCATGCCCCCCCGAACTGTTCCCATGTCCCCCCCCGAACTGTTCGCATGACCCCCCCCGGATCTGTTCTCATGTCCCCCCCCGAATTGTTCTCATGTCCCCCCCCGAATTGTTCCCATGTCCCCCCCCCGAACTGTTCCCATGTCCCCCCCCCGAATTGTTCCCATGTGCCCCCCTGAACTTTTCTCATGCCCCCCCCGAACTGTTCTCATGTCCCCCACCCCCGAATTGTTCCCATGTCCCCCCCCGATCTGTTCTCATGCCCCCCCGAACTGTTCCCATGTCCCCCCCCGAACTGTTCTCATGTCCCCCCCGAACTATTCTCATGTCCCCCCCCGAACTGTTCTCATGTCCCCCCCCCGAACTGTCCTCATGTCCCCCCCCCCGAACTGTTCTCATGTCCCCCCCCGATCTGTTCTCATGTCCCCCCCGAGCTATTCTCATGTCCTCCCCCGAACTGTTCTCATGTCCCCCCGAACTATTCTGATGTCCCCTCCAGAACTGTTCTCATGTCCCCCCCCGATCTGTTCTCATGCCCCCCCCGAACTGTCCCTCATGTACCCTCCCGAACTGTCCTCATGCCCCCACCCCGAATTGTTCCCATGTCGCCCCCCCAGAACTGTCCTCATGTCCCCCCCCCGAACTGTTCCCATGTCCCCCCCCCGAACTGTTCTCATGTCCCCCCGAACTGTTCCCCATGTCCCCCCCCCGAACTGTTCTCATATTCCCCCCCCGAACTGTTCTCATGTCCCCCCCGAACTGTTCTCATGTCCCCCCGAACTGTTCTCATGTCCCCCCCGAACTGTTCGCAATGTCCCCCCCGAACTGTTCTCATGTCCCCCCCGAACTGTCGTCATGTCCCCCCCGAACTGTCCTCATGTACCCCCACCGAACTGTTCCCATGTCCCCCCCTGAAATGTTCCCATGTCCCCCCCTGAACTGTTCTCAAATTCCCCCCCCGAACTGTTCTCATGCACCCCCCAAACTATTCTCATGTTCGCCCCCCCCGAAATGTTCTCATGTCCCCCCCCGAACTGTTCTCATGTCCCCCCCCGAACTGTTCTCATGTCCCCCCCCTGAATTGTTCTCATGTCCCCCCCCGAACTGTCCTCATGTCCCCCCCCGAAACTGTCCTCATCTCCCCCCCCGAACTGTCCTCATGTCCCCCCCGAACTGTCCTCATGTACCCCCACCTAACTGTTCCCATGTCCCCCCCTGAACTGTTCCCATGTCCCCCCCTGAACTGTTCTCATATTCCCCCCCCCGAACTGTTCTCATGCACCCCCCAAACTATTCTCATGTTCGCCCCCCCCCGAAATGTTCTCATGTCCCCCCCCGAACAGTCCTCATGTACCCCCCGAACTGTCCTCATGTCCCCCCCGAACTGTCCTCACGTCCCCCCACCGAACTGTTCTCATGTCCTCCCCCGAACTGTTCCCATGTACCCCCCCCGAACTGTTCTCATGTCCCCCCCGAACTATTCTCATCTCCCCCCCCGAACTGTCCTCCTG
>JANJGN010002420.1:0-71876 GCA_026770705.1 Isurus oxyrinchus
CAACCCCTCCCCCACCCCACCCCGAGCAGGGGAAACAATCTCTCCGCACCCACCCTGTCAAACCCCTTCAGAATCTTGTCCGTCTCAACGCGATCGCCTCTCATTCCACTAAACTCCAGAGAATATCGGCCCGATTCACTCAGCCTCTCATCGTAGGTCAACGCCCCACCCCACTCATCCCAGCAATCAATCGAGTGAACCTTCCCTGCACCACCACCGATGAGAGTCTATCCTTCCTTAAATGTGGAGACCAAAACTGCACACAGTTGTTCCAGATGTGGTCTCACCAAAACCCTGCCCCACTGTAAGGGGGAGGGATTAAAGGGACATGAGATTGGACGAGGATCTGGGATCGGGTGGGCAATTGGGAACAAGGTGGGGGTCTGGGAACGTAATGGGGATCTGGGAATCTGGGATCAGGGTGGGGACCGGGGATCAGGATGGATATCTGGGATCTGCTTAGGGATTGTGGAGTTCAGAGGGGGGTCTGGGGTTCAGAGGGGGGTCTGGGGTTCAGAGGGGGATGTGGGGTTCAGAGGGGGTGTGGGGTTCAGAGGGGTGTGGGGTTCAGAGGGGGATGTGGGGTTCAGAGGGGGATGTGGGGTTCAGAGGGGGATGTGGGGTTCAGAGTGGGATGTGGGTTCAGAGGGGGTGTGGGATTCAGAGGGGGTCGGGTTCAGAGTGGGATGTGGGTTCAGAGGGGGATGTGGGGTTCAGAGGGGGATGTGGGGTTCAGAGGGGGTCGGGTTCAGAGGGGAATGTGGGGTTCAGAGGGGGGTGTGGGGTTCAGAGGGGGTGTGGGATTCAGAGGGGGATGTGGGGTTCAGAGGGGGTGTGGGGTTCAGAGGGGGTGTGGGATTCAGAGGGGGATGTGGGGTTCAGAGGGGGGGGGTGGGATTCAGAGGGGGATGTGGGATTCAGAGGGGGATGTGGGGTTCAGAGGGGGTCGGGTTCAGAGGGGAATGTGGGGTTCAGAGGGGGTGTGGGGTTCAGAGGGGAATGTGGGGCTCAGAGTGGGGGGTGTGGGGTTCAGAGGGGGTGTGGGGTTCAGAGGAGGGTGTGGGGTTCAGAGGAGGGTGTGGTGTTCAGAGTGGGGGGTGTGAGGTTCAGAGCGGGATGTGGGGTTCAGAGTGGGGGGGGGTTCAGAGTGGGATGTGGGGTTCAGAGGGGGGTGTGGGGTTCAGAGGAGGGTGTGGGGTTCAGAGGGGGTGTGGGGTTCAGAGGAGGGTGTGGGGTTCAGAGGGGGTGTGGGGTTCAGAGGGGGATGTGGGGTTCAGAGGGGGTGTGGGGTTCAGAGGGGGATGTGGGGTTCAGAGGGGGATGTGAGGTTCAGAGGGGGGGTGTGGGGTTCAGAGGGGGATGTGGGGTTCAGAGGGGGTGTGGGGTTCAGAGGGGGTGTGGGATTCAGAGGGGGTGTGGGGTTCAGAGGGGGGTGTGGGGTTCAGAGGAGGGGTGTGGGGTTCAGAGGGGGTGTGGGGTTCAGAGGGGGATGTGGGGTTCAGAGGGGGTGTGGGGTTCAGAGGGGGATGTGGGGTTCAGAGGGGGATGTGAGGTTCAGAGGGGGGTGTGGGGTTCAGAGGGGGATGTGGGGTTCAGAGGGGGTGTGGGGTTCAGAGGGGGTGTGGGATTCAGAGGGGGTGTGGGGTTCAGAGGGGGGGTGTGGGGTTCAGAGGAGGGTGTGGGGTTCAGAGGGGGTGTGGGGTTCAGAGGAGGGTGTGGGGTTCAGAGGGGGTGTGGGGTTCAGAGGGGGATGTGGGGTTCAGAGGAGGGTGTGGGGTTCAGAGGAGGGTGTGGGGTTCAGAGGAGGGTGTGGGGTCAGAGGGGGATGTGGGGTTCAGAGGAGGGTGTGGGGTTCAGAGGAGGGTGTGGAGTTCAGAGGGGGTCGGGTTCAGAGGGGAATGTGGGGTTCAGAGGGGAATGTGGGGTTCAGAGTGGGGGGTGTGGGGTTCAGAGCGGGATGTGGGGTTCAGAGGGGATGTGGTGTTCAGAGGAGGGTGTGGGGTTCAGAGGAGGGTGTGGAGTTCAGAGGAGGGTGTGGGGTTCAGAGGAGGGTGTGGAGTTCAGAGGGGGTCGGGTTCAGAGGGGAATGTGGGGTTCAGAGTGGGGGGTGTGGGGTTCAGAGCGGGATGTGGGGTTCAGAGGGGATGTGGTGTTCAGAGGAGGGTGTGGGGTTCAGAGGAGGGTGTGGGGTTCAGAGGAGGGTGTGGGGTTCAGAGGAGGGTGTGGAGTTCAGAGGGGGTATGGGGTTCAGAGGGGGTGTGGGGTTCAGAGGGGGATGTGGGATTCAGATGGGGGTGTGGGGTTCAGTGGAGGGTGTGGGGTTCAGAGAGGGGTGTGGGGTTCAGAGGGGGGGGTGGGGTTCAGAGGAGGGTGTGGGGTTCAGAGAGGGGTGTGGGGTTCAGAGGGGTGTGGGGTTCAGAGGGGGTGTGGGGTTCAGAGGCGGGTGTGGGCTTCAGAGGAGGGTGTGGGGTTCAGAGAGGGGTGTGGGGTTCAGAGGGGGGGGGTGGGGTTCAGAGGGGGGTGTGGGTTTCAGAGGGGTGTGGGGTTCAGAGGGGAATGTGGTGTTCAGAGGGGGGTGTGGGGTTCAGAGGGGTGTGTGGTTCAGAGGGCGATGTGGTTCAGAGGGGGGTGTGGGGTTCAGAGGGGTGTGGGGTTCAGAGGGGGGTGTGGGGTTCAGAGGGGGTGTGGGGTTCAGAGGGGGATGTGGGGTTCAGAGGAGGGTGTGGGGTTCAGAGGTGGTGTGGGGTTCAGAGGGGGGTGTGGGGTTCAGAGGGGGGTGTGGGGTTCAGAGCGGGATGTGGGGTTCAGAGGGGGGTGTGGGGTTCAGAGGAGGGTGTGGGGTTCAGAGGAGGGTGTGGGGTTCAGAGGAGGGTGTGGGGTTCAGAGGAGGGTATGGGGTTCAGAGGAGGGTGTGGGGTTCAGAGGAGGGTGTGGAGTTCAGAGGGGGTGTGGGGTTCAGAGGGGGATGTGGGGTTCAGAGGGGGGTGTGGGGTTCAGAGGAGGGTGTGGTGTTCAGAGGGGGTGTGGGGTTCAGAGGTGGGTGTGGGGTTCAGAGGGGGGTGTGGGGTTCAGAGGGGTGTGGGGTTCAGAGGGGGGTGTGGGGTTCAGAGGGGGGTGTGGGGTTCAGAGGGGTGTGTGGTTCAGAGGGCGATGTAGTTCAGAGGGGGATGTGGGGTTCAGAGGGGGTGTGGAGTTCAGAGGGGGGTGTGGGATTCAGAGGGGGTGTGTGGTTCAGTGGGGGGTGTGGGGTTCAGTAGGGGGGTGTGGGGTTCAGAGGGGGGGTGTGGGGTTCAGAGGGGGGGTGTGGGGTTCAGAGGGGGTGTGGGGTTCAGAGGGGTGTGGGGTTCAGAGGGCGATGTGGGTTCAGAGGGGGGTGTGGGGGTTCTGAGGGGTGTGGGGTTCAGAGGGGGATGTGGGATTCAGAGGGTGGTGTGGGGTTCAGAGGGGGGTGTGGGGTTCAGAGGGGGATGTGGGGTTCAGAGGGGGTGTGGAGTTCAGAGGGGGGTGTGGGGTTCAGAGGGGGTGTGGGGTTCAGTGGGGGGTGTGGGGTTCAGTAGGGGGATGTGGGGTTCAGAGGGGGGTGTGGGTTCAGAGGGGGGTGTGGGTTCAGAGGGGGGTGTGGGGTTCAGAGGGGGGTGTGGCATTCAGAAGGGGGCCTGGGGTTCAGAGGGGGTGTGGGGTTCAGAGGGGGTTGTGGGGTTCAGAGAGGGATGTGAGGTTGAGAGGGGGGGCTGGAGTTCAGAGGCGTGTGGGGTTCAGAGGGGGTTGTGGGGTTCAGAGAGGGATGTGAGGTTGAGAGGGGGGGCTGGGGTTCAGAGGCGTGTGGGGTTCAGAGGGGGGTGTTCAGGGGTTCAGTAGCGGGAAATGAGGTTTGAGTCCAGTTTGTTGGCGGATTAACCCTAGTCAGGGCTCTCTGATTAGATCTCTCTCTTTCTGTCTCTCTCTCTTTCTCTCTCTGTCTCTCTCTCTCTCTCTCTCTGTCTCTCTCTCTCTCTCTGTCTCTCTCTCTCTCTCTCTGTCTCTCTGTCTCTCTCTCTCTGTCTCTCTCTTTCGTCTCTCTCTCTCTCTGTCTCTCTCTCTGTCTCTCTCTCTCTCTCTCTCTCTCTCTGTCTCTCTCTCTCTCTGTCTCTGTCTCTCTCTCTCTCCCTCTCTCTGTCTTTCTCCCTCTCTGTCTCTGGTCTTTCTCTCTCTGTCTCTCTCTGTCTCTCTCTCTCTCTCTGTCTCTCTCTCTCTCTCTCTCTGTCTCTCTGTCTCTCTCTCTCTGTCTCTCTCTTTTGTCTCTCTCTCTCTCTGCCTCTCTCTTTCGTCTCTCTCTCTCTCTCTCTGTCTCTCTCTCTCTCTGTCTCTCTGTCTCTGTCTCTCTGTCTCTGTCTCTCTGTCTCTGTCTCTCTCTCTGTCTCTCTCTCTGACTCTCTCTCTGTCTCTCTCTTTCGTCTCTCTCTCTCTGCCTCTCTCTCTCCCACTCTCTCTCTCTCTGCCTCTCTCTCTCTGTCTCTCTCTTTCGTCTCTCTCTCCCACTCTCTCTCTCTCTGCCTCTCTCTCTCTGTCTCTCTCTCTCTCTCTCTCTGTCTCTCTCTCTCTCTCTGTCTCTCTCTCTCTCTCTGTCTCTCTCTCTCTCTGTCTCTCTGTCTCTCTCTCTCTGTCTCTCTCTTTTGTCTCTCTCTCTCTCTGCCTCTCTCTTTTGTCTCTCTCTCTCTCTCTGCCTCTCTCTTTCGTCTCTCTCTCTCTCTCTCTCTGTCTCTCTCTCTCTCTGTCTCTCTCTCTCTGTCTCTCTCTCTCTCTCTCTCTGTCTCTCTCTCTCTCTCTCTCTGTCTCTGTCTCTCTGTCTCTGTCTCTCTGTCTCTGTCTCTCTGTCTCTGTCTCTCTCTCTGTCTCTCTCTCTGACTCTCTCTCTGTCTCTCTCTTTCGTCTCTCTCTCTCTGCCTCTCTCTCTCCCACTCTCTCTCTCTCTGCCTCTCTCTCTGTCTCTCTCTTTCGTCTCTCTCTCCCACTCTCTCTCTCTCTGCCTCTCTCTCGCTGTCTCTCTCTCTCTCTGTCTCTCTCTGTCTCTCTCTCTCTCTCTCTGTCTCTCTCTCTCTCTATCTCTGTCTCTCTCTCTCTGTCTCTCTCTGTCTCTCTTGCTCCCTGTCCCTCTCTCCCAGTCCCTGTCTCTCTCGCTCCCTCTCTCTCCCTCTCTGCCTCTCTCTCTGCCCTCTCACTGATATGAGGACACTACCTTTTCTCTGGGGCAGGTATTACAGCTCTCTGGTCATTGACTATGATCTCCTGGGAGAGGTGGCTCGTTGTCTGTAAACCGTTCGGCAATATCAAGTTTGACAAGACCTGGGCAACCGTTGGCATCATCTTCTCCTGGAGCTGGGCCACTTTGTGGTGCCTGCCTCCCATGTTCGGCTGGAGCAGGTGAGGACCCTCCACCTTGCCCTCCCTCTTCCCTCAACCTCCTCCCGCTGCCTCTCTCTCCCCTCTCCCCTCACTCCTGCCCATCCCCTGACTTTCCATTCCCACTTACATTTTTAGCTCTTGATTCTGTCTCATTATCATGTGAATGGGTAATTGTAGAAGCACATTGTTCCCTCTTCTACATTTTCAGTCCAAATTCCCTGCTCACCTTTATCATGGGAAATGCCCATGTAAACATGTCACAGTGCAGTTACACCCGCCTGCCACTGGCAGCGCTGCAGCGTAATGTTTACATTGACAGATTTCATTCGAAACGTTGATGTACATCAGGAAACAGGAAACGAGAGAAGGAGCACATAGCTCGCTTATTAACCTATTGACAGAGTTCCTGTTCTATTTGACATTGTAAACCAGACACTCCAATTCCCAGTACCCACTTATTGGTAAAATCTGACATGAATCCTGGCTGATTTCCACTCTCTCTCTCTCTCTCTCTAACCCAGGGATCACTGGACAGTGATCAGGAGCAGGAACCCTGGCTGATTTCCCCTCCCTCTCTCTCAAACCCCGACAGTGATCAGGAGCAGGAACCCTGGCTGATTTGCCCTCTCTCGCTCTCTAACCCAGGGGTCAATGGACAGTGATCAGGAGCAGGAACCCTGGCTGATTTCCCCTCTCTCTCTCTCTAACCCAGGGATCACTGGACGGTGATCAGGAGCAGGAACCCTGGCTGATTTCCCCTCTCTCTCTCTCTAACCCAGGGATCACTGGACAGTGATCAGGAGCAGGAACCCTGGCTGATTTTCCCCTCTCTCTCTCACTCTCTAACCCAGGGATCACTGGACAGTGATCAGGAGCAGGAACCCTGGCTGATTTCCCCTCTCTCTCTCCCTAACCCAGGGATCACTGGACGGTGATCAGGAGCAGGAACCCTGGCTGATTTCCCCTCTCTCTCTCTCTAACCCAGGGATCACTGGACAGTGATCAGGAGCAGGAACCCTGGCTGATTTCCCCTCTCTCTCTCTCTAACCCAGGGATCACTGGACAGTGATCAGGAGCAGGAACCCTGGCTGATTTTCCCCTCTCTCTCTCTCTCTCTAACCCAGGGATCACTGGACAGTGATCAGGAGCAGGAACCCTGGCTGATTTCCCCCCTCTCTCTCTCTAACCCAGGGATCACTGGACAGTGATCAGGAGCAGGAACCCTGGCTGATTTCCCCTCTCTCTCTCTAACCCAGGGATCACTGGACAGTGATCAGGAGCAGGAACCCTGGCTGATTTCCCCTCTCTCTCTCTCTAACCCAGGGATCACTGGACAGTGATCAGGAGCAGGAACCCTGGCTGATTTCCCCTCTCTCTCTCTCTAACCCAGGGATCACTGGACGGTGATCAGGAGCAGGAACCCTGGCTGATTTCCCCTCTCTCTCTCTCTAACCCAGGGGTCAATGGACAGGGATCAGGAGCAGGAACCCTGGCTGATTTCCTCTCTCTCTCTCTAACCCAGGGATCACTGGACAGGGATCAGGAGCAGGAACCCTGGCTGGTTTCCCCTATCTCTCTCTAACCCAGGGATCACTGGACAGTGATCAGGATCAGGAACCCTGGCTGATTTCCCCTCTCTCTCTCTCTAACACAGGGATCACTGGACAGTGATCAGGATCAGGAACCCTGGCTGATTTCCCATCTCTCTCTCTCTAACACAGGGATCACTGGACAGTGATCAGGAGCAGGAACCCTGGCTGATTTCCCCTCTCTCTCTCTCTAACCCAGGGATCACTGGACAGTGATCAGGAGCAGGATCCCTGGCTGATTTCCCCTCTCTCTCTCTCTAACCCAGGGATCACTGGACAGTGATCAGGAGCAGGAACCCTGGCTGATTTCCCTGAATTGGGAATATATTCCCGTTCCTTCACTGTCGCTGGGTCAAGATCCTGGAACTCCCTCCCTAACAGCACGGTGGGAGTACCTACACCACACGGGACTGCAGCGGTTCAAGAAGGCGGCTCACCCCCACCTTCTGAAGGGGCAATCAAGGATGGGTAATAAATGCTGGCCTAGCCAGCGACCCCACATCCCACGAATGAATAAAGATAAGGGGGATGAGGCCATTCAGCCCCTCGAGACTGTTCCTCCATTTAGTTCGAGGATGGCTCCTCTGTAGTTGAGGAGGCTGTAAATGGATCCTGGGCCATACTGTTGTTAGCTTTGGTCGGATATGATAATAGTGGGGTTAAGATATTTCCCTGCCTTGATGTGCTTCTGACTCCCTGATATGAAGGTATTTACTCCAACGTTAGATACTGGCCTCATGGATTGATGACCTCGTGTGGTCCAGATGTGTTTAGTGGGAATGCAGACTCTGGGAATAAATCGTACATGGTCACGCTGATCATCACCTGTGCTGTCCTCCCTCTCGCTGTCATCATCATCTGTTACCTACAAGTCTGGATGGCTATCCGAGCGGTGAGTAGCATCCTAGAGTGTTATCAACACAGCGCCCCTCACTGCCTCAACCCTTCAACGCATCGGCTCCGACCCAGGCATAGTGCTCAGTAACTCACACTCACTCACTTACACACTCATGCACACTCACTTACACACTCACACACACACACACACACACACACACACCCACATAGACTCACTTACACAAACACACGTTCTCACTTACACAGTCACACACACTCACTTACACACTCGCACTCACTCACTTACACACTCGCACTCACTCACTTACACACTCATGCACACTCACTTACACACATACACACACACACACACACACCCACATAGACTCACTTGCACAAACACACGTTCTCACTTACACAGTCACACACACTCACTCACAAACTCGCACACACTCACTTACACACTCGCACACACTCACTTACACACTTGCACACACTCACTTACACACACACACACTCACTTACACACTCACTTACACACTCACACACACACACACACAGACTCACTTACACAAACACACGTTCTCACTTACACAGTCACACACACTCACTTACACACTCGCACACACTCACTTACACACTCGCACACACTCACTTACACACTCGCACACACTCACTTACACTTACACACACAAGCACATCCACACACTTACACACACTCACTTACACACACACACACACACACACATTTTCACTTACACACACACACACAAACATACACGCACTCAAACTCGTTCACTTGAGTAAGTTGGCAAGCTATGGGTGTGATGTGTTGTGCAGATGATGTAAGCTGGTGTGCTGCTGGTGTGAGCTAGAGAGCTATCGGTGTGAGCTGGTGTGCTATCGGTGTGAGCCGGTGCGCAATCGGTGTGAGCCAGTGTGGTATCGGTGTGAGCTGGTGTGTTATCGGTGTGAGCCAGTGTGCTATCGGTGTGAGCTGGTGTGCTATCGGTGTGAGCTGGTGTGCTATCGGTGTGAGCCGGTGTGCTATCGGTGTGAGCCGGTGTGCTATCGGTGTGAGCCGGTGTGCTATCGGTGTGAGCTAGTGTGCTATCAGTGTGAGCCGGTGTGCTCTCGGTGTGAGCCGGTGTGCTCTCGGTGTGAGCCGGAGTGCAATCGGTGTGAGCCGGTGTGCTATCGGGGTGAGCCGGTGTGCTATCGGTGTGAGCCGGTGTGCAATCGGTGTGAGCCGGTGTGCAATCGGTGTGAGCCGGTGTGCTATCGGTGTGAGCCGGTGTGCTATCGGTGTGAGCCGGTGTGCTCTCGGTTTGAGCCGGTGTGCTCTCGGTGTGAGCCGGTGTGCTCTCGGTGTGAGCCGGTGTGCTCTCGGTGTGAGCCAGTGTGCTATCAGTGCGGGTTGTGAGCTGGTGTGCTATCGGTGTGAGCTGGTGTGCTATCGGTGTGAGCTGGTATGCTATCGGTGTGAGCTGGTATGCTATCGGTGTGAGCTGGTGTGCTATCGGTGTGAGCCGGTGTGCTCTCGGTGTGAGCCGGTGTGCTCTCGGTGTGAGCCGGTGTGCTATCCGTGTGAACTGGTGTGCTATCGGTGTGAGCCGGTGTGCTATCGGTGTGAGCTGGTGTGCTATCGGTGTGAGCTGGTGTGCTATCGATGTGAGCTGGTGTGCTATCGGTGTGAGCCGGTGTGCAATCGGTGTGAGCCGGTGTGCAATCGGTGTGAGCTGGTGTGCTATCAGTGTGAGCCGGTGTGCTCTCGGTTTGAGCCGGTGTGCTCTCGGTGTGAGCCGGTGTGCTCTCGGTGTGAGCCGGTGTGCTCTCGGTGTGAGCCAGTGTGCTATCAGTGCGGGTTGTGAGCTGGTGTGCTCTCGGTTTGAGCCGGTGTGCTCTCGGTGTGAGCCGGTGTGCTATCGATGTGAGCCGGTGTGCTCTCGGTGTGAGCCGGTGTGCTCTCGGTGTGAGCCGGTGTGCTCTCGGTGTGAGCCGCTGTGCTCTCGGTGTGAGCCGGTGTGGTCTCGGTGTGAGCCGGTGTGCTCTCGGTGTGAGCCGGTGTGCTCTCGGTGTGAGCCGGTGTGCTCTCGGTGTGAGCCGGTGTGCTATCGGTGTGAGATGGTGTGCTATCGGTGTGAGATGGTGTGTAATCGGTGTAAGCCGGTGTGCTATCGGTGTGAGCCGGTGTGCTATCGGGGTGAGCCGGTGTGCTATCGGTGCGAGCCGGTGTGGTATCGGTGCGAGCCGGTGTGCTCTCGGTGCGAGCCGGTGTGCTCTCGGTGCGAGCCGGTGTGCTCTCAGTGCGAGCCGGTGTGCTCTCGGTGTGAGCCGGTGTGCTCTCGGTGTGAGCCGGTGTGCTCTCGGTGTGAGACGGTGTGCTCTCGGTGTGAGCCGGTGTGCTATCGGTGTGAGCCGGTGTGAGCCGGTGTGCTCTCGGTGTGAGCCGGTGTGCTCTCGGTGTGAGCCGGTGTGCTCTCGGTGTGAGCCGGTGTGCTCTCGGTGTGAGCCGGTGTGCTCTCGGTGTGAGCCGGTGTGCTCTCGGTGTGAGCCGGTGTGCTCTCGGTGTGAGCCAGTGTGCTCTCGGTGTGAGCCAGTGTTCTATTGGTGCGAGCCTGTGTGCTCTCGGTGTGAGCCGGTGTGCTCTCGGTGTGAGCCGGTGTGCTATCGGTGTGAGTCGGTGTGAGCCGGTGTGCTCTCGGTGTGAGCCGGTGTGCTCTCGGTGTGAGCCGGTGTGCTCTCGGTGTGAGCCGGTGTGCTCTCGGTGTGAGCCGGTGTGCTCTCGGTGTGAGCCGCTGTGCTCTCGGTGTGAGCCGGTGTGGTCTCGGTGTGAGCCGGTGTGCTCTCGGTGTGAGCCGGTGTGCTCTCGGTGTGAGCCGCTGTGCTCTCGGTGTGAGCCGGTGTGGTCTCGGTGTGAGCCGGTGTGCTCTCGGTGTGAGCCGGTGTGCTCTCGGTGTGAGCCGGTGTGCTCTCGGTGTGAGCCGGTGTGCTATCGGTGTGAGAAGGTGTGCTATCGGTGTGAGAAGGTGTGCTATCGGTGTGAGCCGGTGTGCTATCGGTGTGAGATGGTGTGTAATCGGTGTAAGCCGGTGTGCTATCGGTGTGAGCCGGTGTGCTATCGGGGTGAGCTGGTGTGCTATCGGTGCGAGCCAGTGTGGTATCGGTGCGAACCTGTGTGCTCTCGGTGCGAGCCGGTGTGCTATCGGTGTGAGCCGGTGTGCTCTCGGTTCGAGCCGGTGTGCTCTCGGTGTGAGCCGGTGTGCTCTCGGTGTGAGCCGGTGTGCTCTCGGTGTGAGCCGGTGTGCTCTCGGTGTGAGCCGGTGTGCTCTCGGTGTGAGCCGGTGTGCTCTCGGTGTGAGCCGGTGTGCTCTCGGTTCGAGCCGGTGTGCTCTCGGTGTAAGCCGGTGTGCTATCAGTGCGGGTTGTGAGCTGGTGTGCTATCGGTGTGAGCTGGTGTGCTATCGATGTGAGCTGGTATGCTATCGGTGTGAGCTGGTATGCTATCGGTGTGAGCTGGTGTGCTATCGGTGTGAGCCGGTGTGCTCTCGGTGTGAGCCGGTGTGCTCTCGGTGTGAGCCGGTGTGCTATCCGTGTGAACTGGTGTGCTATCGGTGTGAGCCGGTGTGCTATCGGTGTGAGCTGGTGTGCTATCGATGTGAGCTGGTGTGCTATCGATGTGAGCTGGTGTGCTATCGGTGTGAGCCGCTGTGCTATCGGTGTGAGCTGGTGTGCTATCGGTGTGGGTTGTGAGCTGGTGTGCTATCAGTGTGAGCCGGTGTGCAATCGGTGTGAGCCGGTGTGCTCTCGGTGTGAGCCGGTGTGCTCTCTGTGTGAGCTGGTGTGCTATCGGTGTGAACCGGTGTGCTCTCGGTGTGAGCCGGTGTGCTCTCGGTTTGAGCCGGTGTGCTCTCGGTGTGAGCCGGTGTGCTATCGATGTGAGCCGGTGTGCTCTCGGTGTGAGCCGGTGTGCTCTCGGTGTGAGCCGCTGTGCTCTCGGTGTGAGCCGGTGTGGTCTCGGTGTGAGCCGGTGTGCTCTCGGTGTGAGCCGGTGTGCTCTCGGTGTGAGCCGGTGTGCTATCGGTGTGAGATGGTGTGCTATCGGTGTGAGCCGGTGTGCTATCGGTGTGAGATGGTGTGTAATCGGTGTAAGCCGGTGTGCTATCGGTGTGAGCCGGTGTGCTATCGGGGTGAGCTGGTGTGCTATCGGTGCGAGCCAGTGTGGTATCGGTGCGAGCCGGTGTGCTCTCGGTGTGAGCCGGTGTGCTCTCGGTGTGAGCCGGTGTGCTCTCGGTGTGAGCCGGTGTGCTCTCGGTGTGAGCCGGTGTGCTCTCGGTGTGAGACGGTGTGCTCTCGGTGTGCTATCGGTGTGAGCCGGTGTGAGCCGGTGTGCTCTCGGTGTGAGCCGGTGTGCTCTCGGTGTGAGCCGGTGTGCTCTCGGTGTGAGCCGGTGTGCTTTCGGTGTGAGCCGGTGTGCTCTCGGTGTGAGCCGGTGTGCTCTCGGTGTGAGCCGGTGTGCTCTCGGTGCGAGCCAGTGTTCTATTGGTGCGAGCCTGTGTGCTCTCGGTGTGAGCCGGTGTGCTCTCGGTGTGAGCCGGTGTGCTATCGGTGTGAGTCGGTGTGAGCCGGTGTGCTCTCGGTGTGAGCCGGTGTGCTCTCGGTGTGAGCCGGTGTGCTCTCGGTGTGAGCCGGTGTGCTCTCGGTGTGAGCCGGTGTGCTCTCGGTGTGAGCCGGTGTGCTCTCGGTGCGAGCCAGTGTTCTATTGGTGCGAGCCTGTGTGCTCTCGGTGTGAGCCGGTGTGCTCTCGGTGCGAGCCAGTGTTCTATTGGTGCGAGCCTGTGTGCTCTCGGTGTGAGCCGGTGTGCTCTCGGTGTGAGCCGGTGTGCTCTCGGTGTGAGCCGGTGTGCTCTCGGTGTGAGCCGGCGTGCTCTCGGTGTGAGCCAGTGTTCTATTGGTGTGAGCCGGTGTGCTCTCGGTGTGAGACGGTGTGCTCTCGGTGTGAGCCGGTGTGCTCTCGGTGTGAGCCGGCGTGCTCTCGGTGTGAGCCCGTGTTCTATTGGTGTGAGCCGGTGTGCTCTCGGTGTGAGACGGTGTGCTCTCGGTGTGAGACAGTGTGCTCTCGGTGTGAGCCAGTGTTCTATTGGTGTGAGCCGGTGTGCTCTCGGTGTGAGACGGTGTGCTCTCGGTGTGAGACAGTGTGCTCTCGGTGTGAGCCGGCGTGCTCTCTGTGCGAGCCAGTGTTCTATTGGTGTGAGCCGGTGTGCTCTCGGTGTGAGCCGGTGTGCTCTCGGTGTGAGCCGGTGTGCTATCGGTGTGAGCCGGTGTGCTCTCGGTGTGAGCCGGTGTGCTCTCGGTGTGAGCCGGTGTGAGCCGGTGTGCTCTCGGTGTGAGCTGGCTCTCGGTGATAAATCCTGTTGCCCTTTCAGGTTGCCATGCAGCAGAAGGAGTCTGAAACAACACAGAAAGCTGAGAGGGAGGTCTCTCGGATGGTGGTCGTCATGATTGTCGCTTTCTGCTTCTGTTGGGGTCCTTACGCAGTTTTTGCTACCTTCGCTGCCTTAAACCCTGGCTATACATTCAATCCGATCGCAGCTGCCCTGCCTTCCTACTTTGCCAAGAGTTCAACCATCTACAACCCAGTCATCTACGTCTTCATGAACAGACAGGTCAGCAAGAGTCAGCATCTCTCAACTCAAACAGATTCCTTTGGTACTCATTATCCCAGCCCATGTACCCAGAATCAGAATCCCCTCCAACCTTCTCCTCGTGCGGAAGGGACAACGTGACATTTATCCTGAACAGGCAGCTTTACTCTGTATCTAACCCCGTGCTGTACCTGTCCTGGGAGTGTTTGATGGGGACGGTGTAGAGGGAGCTTTACTCTGTATCTAACCCCGTGCTGTACCTGTCCTGGGAGTGTTTGATGGGGACGGTGTAGAGGGAGATTTACTCTGTATCTAACCCCGTGCTGTACCTGTCCTGGGAGTGTTTGATGGGGACGGTGTAGAGGGAGATTTACTCTGTATCTAACCCCGTGCTGTACCTGTCCTGGGAGTGTTTGATGGGGACGGTGTAGGGGGAGATTTACTCTGTATCCAACCCCGTGCTGTACCTGTCCTGGGAGTGTTTGATGGGTACAATGTTGAGGGAGATTTACTCTGTATCTAACCCTGTGATGTACCTGTCCTGGGAGTGTTTGATGGGGACAGTGTAGAGGGAGCTTTACTCTGTATCTAACCCTGTGATGTACCTGTCCTGGGAGTGTTTGATGGGGACACTGTAGCGGGAGCTTTACTCTATATCTAACTCCCTGCTGTACCTGTCCTGGGAGTGTTTGATGGGGACGGTGTAGACGGAGCTTTACTCTGTATCTAACCCCATGCTGTACCTGTCCTGGGAGTGTCTGATGGGGACGGTGTACAGGGAGCTTTACTCTGTATCTAACCCCGTGCTGTACCTGTACTGGGAGTGTTTGATGGGGACGGTGTAGAGGGAGCTTTACTCTGTATCTAACCCTGTGCTGTACCTGTCCTGGGAGTGTTTGAGGGGGACGGTGTAGAGGGAGCTTTAATCTGTATCTAACCCTGTGCTGTTCCTGTCCTGGGAGTGTTTGATGGGTACAGTGTTGAGGGAGATTTACTCTGTATCTAACCCCATGCTGTACCTGTCCTGGGAGTGTTTGATGGGGACGGTGTAGAGGGAGCTTTACTCTGTATCTAACCCCGTGCTGTACCTGTCCTGGGAGTGTTTGTTGGGGACGGTGTAGAGGGAGCTTTACTCTGTATCTAACCCCGTGCTGTACCTGTCCTGGGAGTGTTTGATGTGGACGGTGTAGGGGGAGATTTACTCTGTATCCAACCCCGTGCTGTACCTGTCCTGGGAGTGTTTGATGGGGACGGTGTAGAGGAAGGTATACTCTGTATCTAATCCCGCGCTGTACCTGTCCTGGGATTGTTTGATGGGGACGGTGTAGAGGGAGCTTTACTCTGTATCTAACCCCGTGCTGTACCTGTCCTGGGAGTGTTTGATATGGACGTGGCAGGGAGAGCTTTACTCTGTATCTAACCCTGTGCTGTACCTGTCCTGGGAGTGTTTGATGGGGACAGTATACAGGGAATTTACTCTGTATCTAACCCCATGCTGTACCTGTCCTGGGAGTGTTTGATGGGGACAGTGTAGAGGGAGCTTTACTCTGTATCTAACCCCGTGCTGTACCTCTCCTGGGAGTGTTTGATCGGGACAGAATAGAGGGAGCTTTACTCTGTATCTAACCCAATGCTGTACCTGTCCTGGTAGTGTTTGATGGGGACGGAGTAGAGGGAGGTTTACTCTGTATCCAACCCTGTGCTGTACCTGTCCTGGGAGTGTTTGATATGGACATGGCAGAGGGAGCTTTACTCTGTATCTAACACTGTGCTGTACCTGTCCAGGGAGTTTTTGATGGGGACGGTGTAGAGGGAGCTTTACTCTATATGTAACTCCGTGCTGTACCTGTCCTGCGAGTGTTTGATGGGACAGTGTACAGGGAGCTTTACTCTGTATCTAACCCCGTGCTGTACCTGTCCTGGGAGTGTTTGATGGGGACAGTGTAGAGGGAGCTTTACTCTGTATCTCAGCCCATGCTGTACCTGTCCTGGGAGTGTTTGATGGGGACGGTGTAGAGGGAGCTTTACTCTGTATCTATCCCTGTGCTGTACCTCTCATGGGAGTCTTTGATCTGGACAGTATAGAGGGAGCTTTACTCTGTATCTAATCCCTTGCTGTACCTGTCCTGGGATTGTTTTATTGGGACACTGTAGAGGGAGCTTTACTCTGTATCTAACCCCGTGCTGTATCTGGCCTGGGTGTGTTTGATGTGGACATTGTAGAGGGCGCTTTACTCTGTATCTAACCCCATGCTGTACCTGTCCTGGGAGTGTTTGATGGGACGGTGTAGAGGGAGCTTTACTCTGTATCTAACCCCGTGCTGTACCTGTCCTGGGAGTGTTTGATGATGACGGTGTAGAGGGAGCTTTACTCTGTATCTAACCCCGTGCTGTTCCTGTCCTGGGAGTGTTTGATGGGGACGGTGTAGAGGGAGCTTTACTCTGTATCTATCATCGTGCTGTATCTGTCCTGGGAGTGTTTGATGGGGACGGTGTAGAGGGAGCTTTACTCTGTATCTAACCCCGTGCAGTTCCTATCCTGGGAGTGTTTGATGTGGACAGTGTAGAGGGAGCTTTACTCTGTATCTAACCCCGTGCTGTACCTGTCCTGGGAGTGTTTGTTGGGGACGGTGTAGAGGGAGCTTTACTCTGTATCTAACCCCGTGCTGTACCTGTCCTGGGAGTATTTGATCAGGACAGTGTAGAGGGAACCTTACTCTGTATCTAACCCTGTGCTTTACCTGTCCTGGTAGTGTTTGATGGGGACACTGTAGAGGGAATTTACTCTGTATCTAACCCCGTGCTGTACCTGTCCTGAGAGTGTTTTGATTGGGACAGTGTAGAGGGAGCTTTACTCTGTATCTAACCCCATGCTGTACCTGTCCTGGGATTGTTTGATGTGGACGGTGTAGAGGGAGCTTTACTCTGTATCTAACCGCGTGCTGTACCTGTCCTGGGAGTGTTTGATGGTGACAGTGTGGAATGAGCTTTACTCTGTATCTATTACCGTGCACTACTTATCCTGGGAGTGTTTGATGGTGACAGTATAGAGGGAGCCTTGATTTGTTACTAACCTTGTGCTGTACCTGTCCTGGGACTGGTTGATGGGGAGGGTGTAGAGGGAGCTTTACTCTGTATCTATATATGGGGAGGGTGTAGAGGGGGTGTTTGATGGGGACGGTGTGGAGGGGGTGTTTGATGGGGACGGTGTAGAGGGGGTGTTTGATGGGGACGGTGTAGAGAGGGTGTTTGATGGAGACGGTGTAGAGGGGGTGTTTGATGGGGACGGTGAAGAGGGGGTGTTTGATGGGGACGGTGTAGAGGGGGTGTTTGATGGGGACGGTGTAGATGGCGTGTTTGATGGGGACGGTGTAGCAGGTGTGTTTGATGGGGACGGTGTGGAGGGCATGTTTGATGGGGACGGTGTAGAGAGGGTGTTTGATGGGGACGGTGTAGAGGGGATATTTGATGGGGACGGTGTAGAGGCGGTGTTTGATGGGGACGGTGTAGAGGGGATATTTGATGGGGACGGTGTAGAGGGGGTGTTTGATGGGGACGGTGTAGAGGGGGTGTTTGATGGGGACGGTGTAAAGGGGGTGTTTGATGGGGTCGATGTAGAGGGGGTGTTTGATGGGGACGGTGTAGAGGGGGTGTTTGATGGGGACGGTGTAGAGGGGGTGTTTGATGGGGACGGTGTAGAGGGGGTGTTTGATGGGGACGGTGTAGAGGGGGTGTTTGATGGGGACGGTGTAGAGCGGGTGTTTGATGGGGACGGTGTAGAGGGGGTGTTTGATGGGGACGGTGTAGAGGGGGTGTTTGATGGGGACGGTGTAGAGGGGGTGTTTGATGGGGACGGTGTAGAGGGCGTGTTTGATGGGGACGGTGTAGAGGGGGTGTTTGATGGGGACGGTGTAGAGGGAGTGTTTGATGGGGACGGTGTAGAGGGGGTGTTTGATGGGGACGGTGTAGAGGGGGTGTTTGATGGGGACGGTGTAGAGGGGGTGTTTGATGGGGACGGTGTGGAAGGGGTGTTTGATGGGGACGGTGTAGAGGGGGTGTTTGATGGGGACGGTGTAGAGGGGGTGTTTGATGGGTACGGTGTAGAGGGGGTGTTTGATGGGGACGGTGTAGAGGGGGTGTTTGATGGGGACGGTGTAGAGGGGGTGTTTGATGGGGACGGTGTAGAGAGAGCTTTACTCAGTATCTATCCCCGTGCTGTACCTGTCCTGGGAGTGTTTGATCAGGACAATGTAGAGGGATCTTTGCTCTGTATCTTACCCTGTGCTTTACCTGTCCTGGTAGTGTTTGATGGGGACACTGTTGAGGGAATTTACTCTATATCTAACCCCGTGCTGTACCTGTCCTGAGAGTGTTTTGATTGGGACAGTGTAGAGGGAGCTTTACTCTGTATCTAACCCCGTGCTGTACCTGTCCTGGGAGTGTTTGATGGGGACGGTGTCGAGGGACCTTTACTCTGTATCTAACCCCGTGCTGTACCTGTCCTGGGAGTGTTTGATGGGGACGGTGTAGAGGGAGCTTTACTCTGTATCTAACCCCGTGCAGTTCCTATCCTGGGAGTGTTTGATGGGTCAGTGTAGAGGGAATTTACTATGTATCTAACCGCGTGCTGTACCTGTCCTGGGAACGTTTGATGGGGACACTGTAGAGGGTGCTTTACTCTGTATCTAACCCCGTGCTGTACCTGTCCTGGGAGTGTTTGATGTGGAGAGTGTAGAGGGAGCTTTACTCTGTATCTAAACCCATGCTGTACCTGTCCTGGGAGTGTTTGATGTGGATAGTGTAGAGGGAGCTTTACTCTGTATCTAACCCAGTGCTGTACCTGTCCTGGGAGTGTTTGATGGGGAAGGTGTAGAGGGAGCTTTACTCTGTATCTAACCCCGTGCTGTACCTGTCCTGGGAGTGTTTGATCAGGACACTGTAGAAGGAATTTACTCTGTATCTAACCCCATGCTGTACCTGTCCTGGGAGTGTTTGATGGGGACGGTGTAGAGGGAGCTTTACTCTGTATCTAACCCTGTGTTATACCTGTCCTGGGAGTGTTTGATGGGGACAGTGTAGAGGGAGCTTTACTCTGTATCTAACCCCATGCTGTACCTGTCCTGGGAGTGTTTGATGGGGACAGTATACAGGGAATTTACTCTGTATCTAACCCCATGCTGTACCTGTCCTGGGAGTGTTTGATGGGGACGGTGTAGAGGGAGCTTTACTCTGTATCTAACCCCGTGCTGTACCTGTCCTGGGAGTGTTTGATGGGGACAGTGTAGAGGGAATTTCCTATGAATCTAACCCCGTGCTGTACCTGTCCTGGGAGTGTTTGTTGGGGACGGTTTAGAGGGAGCTTTACTCTGTATCTAACCCCGTGCTGTACCTGTCCTGGGAGTATTTGATCAGGACAGTGTAGAGGGAACCTTACTCTGTATCTAACCCTGTGCTTTACCTGTCCTGGTAGTGTTTGATGGGGACACTGTAGAGGGAATTTACTCTGTATCTAACCGCGTGCTGTACCTGTCCTGGGAGTGTTTGATGGTGACAGTGTGGAATGAGCTTTACTCTGTATCTATTACCGTGCACTACTTATCCTGGGAGTGTTTGATGGGGACAGTATAGAGGGAGCCTTGATTTGTTACTAACCTTGTGCTGTAGCTGTCCTGGGACTGGTTGATGGGGAGGGTGTAGAGGGAGCTTTACCTGTATCTATATATGGGGAGGGTGTAGAGGGGGTGTTTGATGGGGACGGTGTGGAGGGGGTGTTTGATGGGGACGGTGTAGAGGGGGTGTTTGATGGGGACGGTGTAGAGAGGGTGTTTGATGGAGATGGTGTAGAGGGGGTGTTTGGTGGGGACGGTGTAGAGGGGGTGTTTGATGGGGACGGTGTAGAGGGGTTGTTTGATGGGGACGGTGTAGTGGGGGTGTTTGATGGGGACGGTGTAGAGCTGGTGTTTGATGGGGACGGTGTAGAGGGGGTGTTTGATGGGGACGGTGCAGAGGGGGTGTTTGATGGGGACGGTGTAGAGGGCGTGTTTGTTGGGGACGGTGTAGAGGGGGTGTTTGATGGGGACGGTGTAGAGGGGATATTTGATGGGGACGGTGTGGAGGGGGTGTTTGATGGGGATGGTGTACAGGGGGTGTTTGATGGGGACGTTGTAGAGGGGGTGTTTGATGGGTATGGTGTAGAGGGGGTGTTTGATGGGGACGGTGTAGAGGGGGTGTTTGATGGGGACGGTGTAGAGGGGTTGTTTGATGGGGACGGTGTAGTGGGGGTGTTTGATGGGGACGGTGTAGAGCTGGTGTTTGATGGGGACGGTGTAGAGGGGGTGTTTGTTGGGGACGGTGCAGAGGGGGTGTTTGATGGGGACGGTGTAGAGGGCGTGTTTGTTGGGGACGGTGTAGAGGGGGTGTTTGATGGGGACGGTGTAGAGGGGTTGTTTGATGGGGACGGTGTAGAGGGGGTGTTTGATGGGGACGGTGTAGAGCGGGTGTTTGATGGGGACGGTGTAGAGGGGGTGTTTGATGGGGACGGTGTAGAGGGCGTGTTTGATGGGGACGGTGTAGAGGGGGTGTTTGATGGGGACGGTGTAGAGGGAGTGTTTGATGGGGACGGTGTAGAGGGGGTGTTTGATGGGGCGATGTAGAGGGGGTGTTTGATGGTTACGGTGTAGAGGGGGTGTTTGATGGGGACGGTGTAGAGGCGGTGTTTGATGGGGACGGTGTAGAGGGGGTGTTTGATGGGGACGGTGTAGAGGGGGTGTTTGATGGGGACGGTGTGGAGGGGGTGTTTGATGGGGACGGTGTAGAGGGGGTGTTTGATGGGGACGGTGTGGAGGGGGGGTTTGATGGGGACGGTGTAGAGGGGGTGTTTGATGGGGACGGTGTAGAGGGGGTGTTTGATGGGGACGGTGTAGAGGGAGCTTTACTCTGTATCTAACCCCGTGCTGTACCTGTCCTGGGAGTGTTTGATGGGGACGGTGTAGAGGGAGCTTTACTCAGTATCTATCCCCGTGCTGTACCTGTCCTGGGAGTGTTTGATCAGGACAATGTAGAGGGATCTTTGCTCTGTATCTTACCCTGTGCTTTACCTGTCCTGGTAGTGTTTGATGGGGACACTGTAGAGGGAATTTACTCTATATCTAACCCCGTGCTGTACCTGTCCTGAGAGTGTTTTGATTGGGACAGTGTAGAGGGAGCTTTACTCTGTATCTATCCCCATGCTGTACCTGTCCTGGGAGTGTTTGATGGGGACGGTGTAGAGGGAGCTTTACTCTGTATCTAACCCCGTGCAGCTCCTATCCTAGGAGTGTTTGATGGGTCAGTGTAGAGGGAATTTACTATGTATCTAACCGCGTGCTGTACCTGTCCTGGTAATGTTTGATGGGGACAATGTAGAGGGCGCTTTACTCTGTATCTAACCCCGTGCTGTACCTGTCCTGGGAGTGTTTGATGTGGACAGTGTAGAGGGAGCTTTACTCTGTATCTAACCCTGTGTTATACCTGTCCTGGGAGTGTTTGATGCGGACAGTATACAGGGAATTTACTCTGTATCTAACCCCATGCTGTACCTGTCCTGGGAGTGTTTGATGGGGACAGTGTAGAGGGAGCTTTACTCTGTATCTGACATCGGGCTATACCTGTCCTGGGAGTGTTTGATGAGGACGGTGTAGAGGGAGCTTTACTCTGTATCTAACCCCGTGCTGTACCTGTCCTGGGAGTGTTTGATGGGGACAGTGTAGAGGGAGCTTTACTCTGTAACTGACATCGTGCTGTACCTGTCCTGGGATTGTTTGATGGGGACAGTGTAGAGGGAATTTCCTATGAATCTAACCCCGTGCTGTACCTGTCCTGGGAATGTTTGTTGGGGACGGTGTAGAGGGAGCTTTACTCTGTATCTAACCCCGTGCTGTACCTGTCCTGGGAGTATTTGATCAGGACAGTGTAGAGGGAACCTTACTCTGTATCTAACCCTGTGCTTTACCTGTCCTGGTAGTGTTTGATGGGGACACTGTAAAGGGAATTTACTCTGTATCTAACCGCGTGCTGTACCTGTCCTGGGAGTGTTTGATGGTGACAGTGTGGAATGAGCTTTACTCTGTATCTATTACCGTGCACTACTTATCCTGGGAGTGTTTGATGGGGACAGTATATAGGGAGCCTTGATTTGTTACTAACCTTGTGCTGTAGCTGTCCTGGGACTGGTTGATGGGGAGGGTGTAGAGGGAGCTTTACTCTGTATCTATATATGGGGAGGGTGTAGAGGGGGTGTTTGATGGGGACGGTGTGGAGGGGGTGTTTGATGGGGACGGTGTAGAGGGGGTGTTTGATGGGGACGGTGTAGAGAGGGTGTTTGATGGAGACGGTGTAGAGGCGGTGTTTGATGGGGACGGTGTAGAGGGGGTGTTTGATGGGGACGGTGTAGAGGGCGTGTTTGATGGGGATGGTGTAGCAGGTGTGTTTGATGGGTACTGTGGAGGGCATGTTTGATGGGGACGGTGTAGAGGGGGTGTTTGATGGGGACGGTGTAGAGGGGATATTTGATGGGGACGGTGTGGAGGGGGTGTTTGATGGGGATGGTGTACAGGGGGTCTTTGATGGGGACGTTGTAGAGGGGGTGTTTGATGGGTATGGTGTAGAGGGGGTGTTTGATGGGGACGGTGTAGAGGGGGTGTTTGATGGGGACGGTGTAGAGGGGTTGTTTGATGGGGACGGTGTAGTGGGGGTGTTTGATGGGGACGGTGTAGAGCGGGTGTTTGATGGGGACGGTGTAGAGGGGGTGTTTGATGGGGACGGTGTAGAGGGGGTGTTTGATGGGGACGGTGTAGAGGGCGTGTTTGTTGGGGACGGTGTAGAGGGGGTGTTTGATGGGGACGGTGTAGAGGGGGTGTTTGATGGGGACGGTGTAGAGGGGGTGTTTGATGGGGACGGTGTAGAGCGGGTGTTTGATGGGGACGGTGTAGAGGGGGTGTTTGATGGGGACGGTGTAGAGGGGGTGTTTGATGGGGACGGTGTAGAGCGGGTGTTTGATGGGGACGGTGTAGAGGGGGTGTTTGATGGGGACGGTGTAGAGGGGGTGTTTGATGGGGACGGTGTAGAGGGGGGTGTTTGATGGGGACGGTGTAGAGGGCGTGTTTGATGGGGACGGTGTAGAGGGGGTGTTTGATGGGGACGGTGTAGAGGGAGTGTTTGATGGGGACGGTGTAGAGGGGGTGTTTGATGGGGACGGTGTAGAGGGGGTGTTTGATGGTTACGGTGTAGAGGGGGTGTTTGATGGGGACGGTGTAGAGGCGGTGTTTGATGGGGACGGTGTAGAGGGGGTGTTTGATGGGGACGGTGTAGAGGGGGTGTTTGATGGGGACGGTGTGCAGGGGGTGTTTGATGGGGACGGTGTAGAGGGGGTGTTTGATGGGGACGGTGTGGAGGGGGGGTTTGATGGGGACGGTGTAGAGGGGGTGTTTGATGGGGACGGTGTAGAGGGGGTGTTTGATGGGTACGGTGTAGAGGGGGTGTTTGATGGGGACGGTGTAGAGGGGGTGTTTGATGGGGACGGTGTAGAGGGGGTGTTTGATGGGGACGGTGTGGAGGGGGTGTTTGATGGGGACGGTGTAGAGGGCGTGTTTGATAGGGACGGTGTGGAAGGGGTGTTTGATGGGGACGATGTAGAGGGGGTGTTCGATGGGGACGGTGTAGAGGGGGTGTTTGATGGGGACGGTGTAGAGGGGGTGTTTGATGGGGACGGTGTAGAGGCGGTTTTTGATGGGGATGGTGTAGAGGGGGTGTTTGATGGGGACGGTGTAGAGAGAGCTTTACTCAGTATCTATCCCCGTGCTGTACCTGTCCTGGGAGTGTTTGATCAGGACAATGTAGAGGGATCTTTGCTCTGTATCTTACCCTGTGCTTTACCTGTCCTGGTAGTGTTTGATGGGGACACTGTAGAGGGAATTTACTCTATATCTAACCCCGTGCTGTACCTGTCCTGAGAGTGTTTTGATTGGGACAGTGTAGAGGGAGCTTTACTCTGTATTTATCCCCATGCTGTACCTGTCCTGGGAGTGTTTGATGGGAACGGTGTAGAGGGAGCTTTACTCTGTATCTAAACCCGTGCAGTTCCTATCCTGGGAGTGTTTGATGGGTCAGTGTAGAGGGAATTTACTATGTATCTAACCGCGTGCTGTACCTGTCCTGGGAATGTTTGATGGGGACACTGTAGAGGGTGCTTTACTCTGTATCTAACCCCGTGCTGTACCTGTCCTCGGAGTGTTTGATGTGGACAGTGTAGAGGGAGCTTTACTCTGTATCTAAACCCATGCTGTACCGGTCCTGGGAGTGTTTGATGTGGATAGTGTAGAGGGAGCTTTACTCTGTATCTAACCCCGTGCTGTACCTGTCCTGGGAGTGTTTGATGGGGAAGGTGTAGAGGGAGCTTTACTCTGTATCTAACCACGTGCTGTACCTGTCCTGGGAGTGTTTGATGGGGACGGTGTAGAGGGAGCTTTACTCTGTATCTAACCCCGTGCTGTACCTGTCCTCGGAGTGTTTGATGTGGACAGTGTAGAGGGAGCTTTACTCTGTATCTAAACCCATGCTGTACCGGTCCTGGGAGTGTTTGATGTGGATAGTGTAGAGGGAGCTTTACTCTGTATCTAACCCCGTGCTGTACCTGTCCTGGGAGTGTTTGATCAGGACACTGTAGAGGGAATTTACTCTGTATCTAACCCCATGCTGTACCTGTCCTGGGAGTGTTTGATGGGGACGGTGTAGAGGGAGCTTTACTCTGTATCTAACCCTGTGTTATACCTGTCCTGGGAGTGTTTGATGGGGACAGTGTAGAAGGAACCTTACTCTGTATCTAACCCTGTGTTATACCTGTCCTGGGAGTGTTTGATGGGGACAGTATACAGGGAATTTACTCTGTATCTAACCCCATGCTGTACCTGTCCTGGGAGTGTTTGATGGGGACGGTGTAGAGGGAGCTTTACTCTGTATCTAACCCCGTGCTGTACCTGTCCTGGGAGTGTTTGATGGGGACAGTGTAGAGGGAATTTCCTATGAATCTAACCCCGTGCTGTACCTGTCCTGGGAGTGTTTGTTGGGGACGGTGTAGAGGGAGCTTTACTCTGTATCTAACCCCGTGCTGTACCTGTCCTGGGAGTATTTGATCAGGACAGTGTAGAGGGAACCTTACTCTGTATCTAACCCTGTGCTTTACCTGTCCTGGTAGTGTTTGATGGGGACACTGTAGAGGGAATTTACTCTGTATCTAACCGCGTGCTGTACCTGTCCTGGGAGTGTTTGATGGTGACAGTGTGGAATGAGCTTTACTCTGTATCTATTACCGTGCACTACTTATCCTGGGAGTGTTTGATGGGGACAGTATAGAGGGAGCCTTGATTTGTTACTAACCTTGTGCTGTAGCTGTCCTGGGACTGGTTGATGGGGAGGGTGTAGAGGGAGCTTTACTCTGTATCTATATATGGGGAGGGTGTAGAGGGGGTGTTTGATGGGGACGGTGTGGAGGGGGTGTTTGATGGGGACGGTGTAGAGGGGGTGTTTGATGGGGACGGTGTAGAGAGGGTGTTTGATGGAGATGGTGTAGAGGGGGTGTTTGATGGGGACGGTGTAGAGGGGGTGTTTGATGGGGACGGTGTAGAGGGCGTGTTTGATGGGGACGGTGTGGAGGTGGTGTTTGATGGTGATGGTGTACAGGGGATATTTGATGGGGACGGTGTGGAGGGGGTGTTTGATGGGGATGGTGTACAGGGGGTGTTTGATGGGGACGTTGTAGAGAGGGTGTTTGATGGGTATGGTGTAGAGGGGGTGTTTGATGGGGACGGTGTAGAGGGGGTGTTTGATGCGGACGGTGTAGAGGGGTTGTTTGATGGGGACGGTGTAGTGGGGGTGTTTGATGGGGACGGTGTAGAGCTGGTGTTTGATGGGGACGGTGTAGAGGGGGTGTTTGATGGGGACGGTGCAGAGGGGGTGTTTGATGGGGACGGTGTAGAGGGCGTGTTTGTTGGGGACGGTGTAGAGGGGGTGTTTGATGGGGACGGTGTAGAGGGGTTGTTTGATGGGGACGGTGTAGAGGGGGTGTTTGATGGGGACGGTGTAGAGCGGGTGTTTGATGGGGACGGTGTAGAGCGGGTGTTTGATGGGGACGGTGTAGAGGGGGTGTTTGATGGGGACGGTGTAGAGGGCGTGTTTGATGGGGACGGTGTAGAGGGGGTGTTTGATGGGGACGGTGTAGAGGGGGTGTTTGATGGGGACGGTGTAGAGGGGGTGTTTGATGGGGCGGTGTAGAGGGGGTGTTTGATGGTTACGGTGTAGAGGGGGTGTTTGATGGGGACGGTGTAGAGGCGGTGTTTGATGGGGATGGTGTAGAGGGGGTGTTTGATGGGGACGGTGTAGAGGGGGTGTTTGATGGGGACGGTGTAGAGGGAGCTTTACTCTGTATCTAACCCCGTGCTGTACCTGTCCTGGGAGTGTTTGATGGGGACGGTGTAGAGGGAGCTTTACTCAGTATCTATCCCCGTGCTGTACCTGTCCTGGGAGTGTTTGATCAGGACAATGTAGAGGGATCTTTGCTCTGTATCTTACCCTGTGCTTTACCTGTCCTGGTAGTGTTTGATGGGGACACTGTAGAGGGAATTTACTCTATATCTAACCCCGTGCTGTACCTGTCCTGAGAGTGTTTTGTTTGGGACAGTGTAGAGGGAGCTTTACTCTGTATCTATCCCCATGC
Organism: Isurus oxyrinchus; assembly: GCA_026770705.1. Classification (NCBI taxonomy): domain Eukaryota; kingdom Metazoa; phylum Chordata; class Chondrichthyes; order Lamniformes; family Lamnidae; genus Isurus; species Isurus oxyrinchus. The sequence goes on from JANJGN010002420.1 coordinate 26,202, forward strand.
TGTACCTGTCCTGGGAGTGTTTGATGGGGACGGTGTAGAGGGAGCTTTACTCTGTATCTAACCCCGTGCAGTTCCTATCCTGGGAGTGTTTGATGGGTCAGTGTAGAGGGAATTTACTATGTATCTAACCGCGTGCTGTACCTGTCCTGGTAATGTTTGATGGGGACACTGTAGAGGGCGCTTTACTCTGTATCTAACCCCGTGCTGTACCTGTCCTGGGAGTGTTTGATGTGGACAGTGTAGAGGGAGCTTTACTCTGTATCTAACCCTGTGTTATACCTGTCCTGGGAGTGTTTGATGGGGACAGTATACAGGGAATTTACTCTGTATCTAACCCCATGCTGTACCTGTCCTGGGAGTGTTTGATGGGGACAGTGTAGAGGGAGCTTTACTCTGTATCTGACATCGGGCTGTACCTGTCCTGGGAGTGTTTGATGGGGACGGTGTAGAGGGAGCTTTACTCTGTATATAACCCCGTGCTGTACCTGTCCTGGGAGTGTTTGATGGGGACAGTGTAGAGGGAGCTTTACTCTGTATCTGATATCGTGCTGTACCTGTCCTGGGATTGTTTGATGGGGACAGTGTAGAGGGAATTTCCTATGAATCTAACCCCGTGCTGTACCTGTCCTGGGAGTGTTTGTTGGGGACGGTGTAGAGGGAGCTTTACTCTGTATCTAACCCCGTGCTGTACCTGTCCTGGGAGTATTTGATCAGGACAGTGTAGAGGGAACCTTACTCTGTATCTAACCCTGTGCTTTACCTGTCCTGGTAGTGTTTGATGGGGACACTGTAGAGGGAATTTACTCTGTATCTAACCGCGTGCTGTACCTGTCCTGGGAGTGTTTGATGGTGACAGTGTGGAATGAGCTTTACTCTGTATCTATTACCGTGCACTACTTATCCTGGGAGTGTTTGATGGGGACAGTATAGAGGGAGCCTTGATTTGTTACTAACCTTGTGCTGTAGCTGTCCTGGGACTGGTTGATGGGGAGGGTGTAGAAGGAGCTTTACTCTGTATCTATATATGGGGAGGGTGTAGAGGGGGTGTTTGATGGGGACGGTGTGGAGGGGGTGTTTGATGGGGACGGTGTAGAGGGGGTGTTTGATGGGGACGGTGTAGAGAGGGTGTTTGATGGAGACGGTGTAGAGGGGGTGTTTGATGGGGACGGTGTAGAGGGGGTGTTTGATGGGGACGGGTGTAGAGGGCGTGTTTGATGGGGATGGTGTAGCAGGTGTGTTTGATGGGGACTGTGGAGGGCATGTTTGATGGGGACGGTGTAGAGGGGGTGTTTGATGGGGACGGTGTAGAGGGGATATTTGATGGGGACGGTGTGGAGGGGGTGTTTGATGGGGATGGTGTACAGGGGGTGTTTGATGGGGACGTTGTAGAGGGGGTGTTTGATGGGTATGGTGTAGAGGGGGTGTTTGATGGGGACGGTGTAGAGGGGGTGTTTGATGGGGACGGTGTAGAGGGGTTGTTTGATGGGGACGGTGTAGTGGGGGTGTTTGATGGGGACGGTGTAGAGCGGGTGTTTGATGGGGACGGTGTAGAGGGGGTGTTTGATGGGGACGGTGTAGAGGGAGTGTTTGATGGGGACGGTGTAGAGGCGGTGTTTGATGGGGACGGTGTAGAGGGGGTGTTTGATGGGTACGGTGTAGAGGGGGTGTTTGATGGGGACGGTGTAGAGGGGGTGTTTGATGGGGACGGTGTAGAGGGGGTGTTTGATGGGGACGGTGTGGAGGGGGTGTTTGATGGGGACGGTGTAGAGGGGGTGTTTGATGGGGACGGTGTGGAAGGGGTGTTTGATGGGGACGGTGTAGAGGGGGTGTTTGATGGGGACGGTGTAGAGGGGGTGTTTGATGGGGACGGTGTAGAGGGGGTGTTTGATGGGGACGGTGTACAGGCGGTTTTTGATGGGGTTGGTGTAGAGGGGGTGTTTGATGGGGACGGTGTAGAGAGAGCTTTACTCAGTATCTATCCCCGTGCTGTACCTGTCCTGGGAGTGTTTGATCAGGACAATGTAGAGGGATCTTTGCTCTGTATCTTACCCTGTGCTTTACCTGTCCTGGTAGTGTTTGATGGGGACACTGTAGAGGGAATTTACTCTATATCTAACCCCGTGCTGTACCTGTCCTGAGAGTGTTTTGATTGGGACAGTGTAGAGGGAGCTTTACTCTGTATCTAACCCCGTGCAGTTCCTATCCTGGGAGTGTTTGATGGGTCAGTGTAGAGGGAATTTACTATGTATCTAACCGCGTGCTGTACCTGTCCTGGGAATGTTTGATGGGGACACTGTAGAGGGTGCTTTACTCTGTATCTAACCTCGTGCTGTACCTGTCCTGGGAGTGTTTGATGGGGCGGTGTAGAGGGAGCTTTACTCTGTATCTAACCCCGTGCTGTACCTGTCCTGGGAGTGTTTGATGTGGACAGTGTAGAGGGAGCTTTACTCTGTATCTAAACCCATGCTGTACCTGTCCTGGGAGTGTTTGATGTGGATAGTGTAGAGGGAGCTTTACTCTGTATCTAACCCAGTGCTGTACCTGTCCTGGGAGTGTTTGATGGGGAAGGTGTAGAGGGAGCTTTACTCTGTATCTAACCCCGTGCTGTACCTGTCCTGGGAGTGTTTGATCAGGACACTGTAGAGGGAATTTACTCTGTATCTAACCCCATGCTGTACCTGTCCTGGGAGTGTTTGATGGGGACGGTGTAGAGGGAGCTTTACTCTGTATCTAACCCTGTGTTATACCTGTCCTGGGAGTGTTTGATGGGGACAGTGTAGAAGGAACCTTACTCTGTATCTAACCCTGTGTTATACCTGCCTGGGAGTGTTTGATGGGGACAGTATACAGGGAATTTACTCTGTATCTAACCCCATGCTGTACCTGTCCTGGGAGTGTTTGATGGGGACGGTGTAGAGGGAGCTTTACTCTGTATCTAACCCCGTGCTGTACCTGTCCTGGGAGTGTTTGATGGGGACAGTGTAGAGGGAATTTCCTATGAATCTAACCCCGTGCTGTACCTGTCCTGGGAGTGTTTGTTGGGGACGGTGTAGAGGGAGCTTTACTCTGTATCTAACCCCGTGCTGTACCTGTCCTGGGAGTATTTGATCAGGACAGTGTAGAGGGAACCTTACTCTGTATCTAACCCTGTGCTTTACCTGTCCTGGTAGTGTTTGATGGGGACACTGTAGAGGGAATTTACTCTGTATCTAACCGCGTGCTGTACCTGTCCTGGGAGTGTTTGATGGTGACAGTGTGGAATGAGCTTTACTCTGTATCTATTACCGTGCACTACTTATCCTGGGAGTGTTTGATGGGGACAGTATAGAGGGAGCCTTGATTTGTTACTAACCTTGTGCTGTAGCTGTCCTGGGACTGGTTGATGGGGAGGGTGTAGAGGGAGCTTTACTCTGTATCTATATATGGGGAGGGTGTAGAGGGGGTGTTTGATGGGGACGGTGTGGAGGGGGTGTTTGATGGGGACGGTGTAGAGGGGGTGTTTGATGGGGACGGTGTAGAGAGGGTGTTTGATGGAGATGGTGTAGAGGGGGTGTTTGATGGGGACGGTGTAGAGGCGGTGTTTGATGGGGACGGTGTAGAGGGCGTGTTTGATGGGGATGGTGTAGCAGGTGTGTTGGATGGGGACGGTGTGGAGGGCATGTTTGATGGGGACGGTGTAGAGGGGGTGTTTGATGGGGACGGTGTAGAGGGGATATTTGATGGGGACGGTGTGGAGGGGGTGTTTGATGGGGATGGTGTACAGGGGGTGTTTGATGGGGACGTTGTAGAGGGGGTGTTTGATGGGTATGGTGTAGAGGGGGTGTTTGATGGGGACGGTGTTGAGGGGGTGTTTGATGGGGACGGTGTAGAGGGGTTGTTTGATGGGGACGGTGTAGTGGGGGTGTTTGATGGGGACGGTGTAGAGCTGGTGTTTGATGGGGACGGTGTAGAGGGGGTGTTTGATGGGGACGGTGCAGAGGGGGTGTTTGATGGGGACGGTGTAGAGGGCGTGTTTGTTGGGGACGGTGTAGAGGGGGTGTTTGATGGGGACGGTGTAGAGGGGTTGTTTAATGGGGACGGTGTAGAGGGGGTGTTTGATGGGGACAGTGTAGAGCGGGTGTTTGATGGGGACGGTGTAGAGGGGGTGTTTGATGGGGACGGTGTAGAGGGCGTGTTTGATGGGGACGGTGTAGAGGGGGTGTTTGATGGGGACGGTGTAGAGGGAGTGTTTGATGGGGACGGTGTAGAGGGGGTGTTTGATGGGGCGGTGTAGAGGGGGTGTTTGATGGGGACGGTGTAGAGGGGGTGTTTGATGGGGACGGTGTGGAGGGGGTGTTTGATGGGGACGGTGTAGAGGGGGTGTTTGATGGGTACGGTGTAGAGGGGGTGTTTGATGGGGACGGTGTAGAGGGGGTGTTTGATGGGGACGGTGTAGAGGGGGTGTTTGATGGGGACGGTGTGGAGGGGGTGTTTGATGGGGACGGTGTAGAGGGGGTGTTTGATGGGGACGGTGTGGAAGGGGTGTTTGATGGGGACGGTGTAGAGGGGGTGTTTGATGGGGACAGTGTAGAGGGGGTGTTTGATGGGGACGGTGTAGAGGGGGTGTTTGATGGGGACGGTGTAGAGGCGGTTTTTGATGGGGATGGTGTAGAGGGGGTGTTTGATGGGGACGGTGTAGAGAGAGCTTTACTCAGTATCTATCCCCGTGCTGTACCTGTCCTGGGAGTGTTTGATCAGGACAATGTAGAGGGATCTTTGCTCTGTATCTTACCCTGTGCTTTACCTGTCCTGGTAGTGTTTGATGGGGACACTGTAGAGGGAATTTACTCTATATCTAACCCCGTGCTGTACCTGTCCTGAGAGTGTTTTGATTGGGACAGTGTAGAGGGAGCTTTACTCTGTATCTAACCCCATGCAGTTCCTATCCTGGGAGTGTTTGATGGGTCAGTGTAGAGGGAATTTACTATGTATCTAACCGCGTGCTGTACCTGTCCTGGGAATGTTTGATGGGGACACGGTAGAGGGTGCTTTACTCTGTATCTAACCTCGTGCTGTACCTGTCCTGGGAGTGTTTGATGGGGACGGTGTAGAGGGGGTGTTTGATGGGGACGGTGTAGAGGGAGCTTTACTCTGTATCTAACCCCGTGCTGTACCTGTCCTGGGAGTGTTTGATGGGGACGGTGTAGAGGGAGCTTTACTCAGTATCTATCCCCGTGCTGTACCTGTCCTGGGAGTGTTTGATCAGGACAATGTAGAGGGATCTTTGCTCTGTATCTTACCCTGTGCTTTACCTGTCCTGGTAGTGTTTGATGGGGACACTGTAGAGGGAATTTACTCTATATCTAACCCCGTGCTGTACCTGTCCTGAGAGTGTTTTGATTGGGACAGTGTAGAGGGAGCTTTACTCTGTATCTATCCCCATGCTGTACCTGTCCTGGGAGTGTTTGATGGGGACGGTGTAGAGGGAGCTTTACTCTGTATCTAACCCCGTGCAGTTCCTATCCTGGGAGTGTTTGATGGGTCAGTGTAGAGGGAATTTACTATGTATCTAACCGCGTGCTGTACCTGTCCTGGTAATGTTTGATGGGGACACTGTAGAGGGCGCTTTACTCTGTATCTAACCCCGTGCTGTACCTGTCCTGGGAGTGTTTGATGTGGACAGTGTAGAGGGAGCTTTACTCTGTATCTAACCCTGTGTTATACCTGTCCTGGGAGTGTTTGATGGGGACAGTATACAGGGAATTTACTCTGTATCTAACCCCATGCTGTACCTGTCCTGGGAGTGTTTGATGGGGACGGTGTAGAGGGAGCTTTACTCTGTATCTGACATCGGGCTGTACCTGTCCTGGGAGTGTTTGATGGGGACGGTGTAGAGGGAGCTTTACTCTGTATCTAACCCCGTGCTGTACCTGTCCTGGGAGTGTTTGATGGGGACAGTGTAGAGGGAGCTTTACTCTGTTTCTGATATCGTGCTGTACCTGTCCTGGGATTGTTTGATGGGGACAGTGTAGAGGGAATTTCCTATGAATCTAACCCCGTGCTGTACCTGTCCTGGGAATGTTTGTTGGGGACGGTGTAGAGGGAGCTTTACTCTGTATCTAACCCCGTGCTGTACCTGTCCTGGGAGTATTTGATCAGGACAGTGTAGAGGGAACCTTACTCTGTATCTAACCCTGTGCTTTACCTGTCCTGGTAGTGTTTGATGGGGACACTGTAAAGGGAATTTACTCTGTATCTAACCGCGTGCTGTACCTGTCCTGGGAGTGTTTGATGGTGACAGTGTGGAATGAGCTTTACTCTGTATCTATTACCGTGCACTACTTATCCTGGGAGTGTTTGATGGGGACAGTATAGAGGGAGCCTTGATTTGTTACTAACCTTGTGCTGTAGCTGTCCTGGGACTGGTTGATGGGGAGGGTGTAGAGGGAGCATTACTCTGTATCTATATATGGGGAGGGTGTAGAGGGGGTGTTTGATGGGGACGGTGTGGAGGGGGTGTTTGATGGGGACGGTGTGGAGGGGGTGTTTGATGGGGACGGTGTAGAGGGGGTGTTTGATGGGGACGGTGTAGAGAGGGTGTTTGATGGAGACGGTGTAGAGGGGGTGTTTGATGGGGACGGTGTAGAGGGGGTGTTTGATGGGGACGGTGTAGAGGGCGTGTTTGATGGGGATGGTGTAGCAGGTGTGTTTGATGGGGACTGTGGAGGGCATGTTTGATGGGGACGGTGTAGAGGGGGTGTTTGATGGGGACGGTGTAGAGGGGATATTTGATGGGGACGGTGTGGAGGGGGTGTTTGATGGGGATGGTGTACAGGGGGTGTTTGATGGGGACGTTGTAGAGGGGGTGTTTGATGGGTATGGTGTAGAGGGGGTGTTTGATGGGGACGGTGTAGAGGGGGTGTTTGATGGGGACGGTGTAGAGGGGTTGTTTGATGGGGACGGTGTAGTGGGGGTGTTTGATGGGGACGGTGTAGAGCGGGTGTTTGATGGGGACGGTGTAGAGGGGGTGTTTGATGGTGACGGTGTAGAGGGGGTGTTTGATGGGGACGGTGTAGAGGGCGTGTTTGTTGGGGACGGTGTAGAGGGGGTGTTTGATGGGGACGGTGTAGAGGGGGTGTTTGATGGGGACGGTGTAGAGGGGGTGTTTGATGGGGACGGTGTGGAGGGGGTGTTTGATGGGGACGGTGTAGAGGGGGTGTTTGATGGGGACGGTGTGGAAGGGGTGTTTGATGGGGACGGTGTAGAGGGGGTGTTTGATGGGGACGGTGTAGAGGGGGTGTTTGATGGGGACGGTGTAGAGGGGGTGTTTGATGGGGACGGTGTAGAGGCGGTTTTTGATGGGGATGGTGTAGAGGGGGTGTTTGATGGGGACGGTGTAGAGAGAGCTTTACTCAGTATCTATCCCCGTGCTGTACCTGTCCTGGGAGTGTTTGATCAGGACAATGTAGAGGGATCTTTGCTCTGTATCTTACCCTGTGCTTTACCTGTCCTGGTAGTGTTTGATGGGGACACTGTAGAGGGAATTTACTCTATATCTAACCCCGTGCTGTACCTGTCCTGAGAGTGTTTTGATTGGGACAGTGTAGAGGGAGCTTTACTCTGTATCTAACCCCGTGCAGTTCCTATCCTGGGAGTGTTTGATGGGTCAGTGTAGAGGGAATTTACTATGTATCTAACCGCGTGCTGTACCTGTCCTGGGAATGTTTGATGGGGACACTGTAGAGGGTGCTTTACTCTGTATCTAACCCCGTGCTGTACCTGTCCTGGGAGTGTTTGATGTGGACAGTGTAGAGGGAGCTTTACTCTGTATCTAAACCCATGCTGTACCTGTCCTGGGAGTGTTTGATGTGGATCGTGTAGAGGGAGCTTTACTCTGTATCTAACCCAGTGCTGTACCTGTCCTGGGAGTGTTTGATGGGGAAGGTGTAGAGGGAGCTTTACTCTGTATCTAACCCCGTGCTGTACCTGTCCTGGGAGTGTTTGATCAGGACACTGTAGAGGGAATTTACTCTGTATCTAACCCCATGCTGTACCTGTCCTGGGAGTGTTTGATGGGGACGGTGTAGAGGGAGCTTTACTCTGTATCTAACCCCGTGCTGTACCTGTCCTGGGAGTGTTTGATGTGGACAGTGTAGAGGGAGCTTTACTCTGTATCTAAACCCATGCTGTACCTGTCCTGGGAGTGTTTGATGTGGATAGTGTAGAGGGAGCTTTACTCTGTATCTAACCCAGTGCTGTACCTGTCCTGGGAGTGTTTGATGGGGAAGGTGTAGAGGGAGCTTTACTCTGTATCTAACCCCGTGCTGTACCTGTCCTGGGAGTGTTTGATCAGGACACTGTAGAGGGAATTTACTCTGTATCTAACCCCGTGCTGTACCTGTCCTGGGAGTGTTTGATGGGGACGGTGTAGAGGGAGCTTTACTCTGTATCTAACCCTGTGTTATACCTGTCCTGGGAGTGTTTGATGGGGACAGTGTAGAAGGAACCTTACTCTGTATCTAACCCTGTGTTATACCTGTCCTGGGAGTGTTTGATGGGGACAGTATACAGGGAATTTACTCTGTATCTAACCCCATGCTGTACCTGTCCTGGGAGTGTTTGATGGGGACGGTGTAGAGGGAGCTTTACTCTGTATCTAACCCCGTGCTGTACCTGTCCTGGGAGTGTTTGTTGGGGACGGTGTAGAGGGAGCTTTACTCTGTATCTAACCCCGTGCTGTACCTGTCCTGGGAGTATTTGATCAGGACAGTGTAGAGGGAACCTTACTCTGTATCTAACCCTGTGCTTTACCTGTCCTGGTAGTGTTTGATGGGGACACTGTAGAGGGAATTTACTCTGTATCTAACCGCGTGCTGTACCTGTCCTGGGAGTGTTTGATGGTGACAGTGTGGAATGAGCTTTACTCTGTATCTATTACCGTGCACTACTTATCCTGGGAGTGTTTGATGGGGACAGTATAGAGGGAGCCTTGATTTGTTACTAACCTTGTGCTGTAGCTGTCCTGGGACTGGTTGATGGGGAGGGTGTAGAGGGAGCTTTACTCTGTATCTATATATGGGGAGGGTGTAGAGGGGGTGTTTGATGGGGACGGTGTGGAGGGGGTGTTTGATGGGGACGGTGTAGAGGGGGTGTTTGATGGGGACGGTGTAGAGAGGGTGTTTGATGGAGATGGTGTAGAGGGGGTGTTTGATGGGGACGGTGTAGAGGGGGTGTTTGATGGGGACGGTGTAGAGGGCGTGTTTGATGGGGATGGTGTAGCAGGTGTGTTGGATGGGGACGGTGTGGAGGGCATGTTTGATGGGGACGGTGTAGAGGGGGTGTTTGATGGGGACGGTGTAGAGGGGATATTTGATGGGGACGGTGTGGAGGGGGTGTTTGATGGGGATGGTGTACAGGGGGTGTTTGATGGGGACGTTGTAGAGGGGGTGTTTGATGGGTATGGTGTAGAGGGGGTGTTTGATGGGGACGGTGTAGAGGGGGTGTTTGATGGGGACGGTGTAGAGGGGTTGTTTGATGGGGACGGTGTAGTGGGGGTGTTTGATGGGGACGGTGTAGAGCTGGTGTTTGATGGGGACGGTGTAGAGGGGGTGTTTGATGGGGACGGTGCAGAGGGGGTGTTTGATGGGGACGGTGTAGAGGGCGTGTTTGTTGGGGACGGTGTAGAGGGGGTGTTTGATGGGGACGGTGTAGAGGGGTTGTTTAATGGGGACGGTGTAGAGGGGGTGTTTGATGGGGACGGTGTAGAGCGGGTGTTTGATGGGGACGGTGTAGAGGGGGTGTTTGATGGGGACGGTGTAGAGGGCGTGTTTGATGGGGACGGTGTAGAGGGGGTGTTTGATGGGGACGGTGTAGAGGGAGTGTTTGATGGGGACGGTGTAGAGGGGGTGTTTGATGGGGCGGTGTAGAGGGGGTGTTTGATGGTTACGGTGTAGAGGGGGTGTTTGATGGGGACGGTGTAGAGGCGGTGTTTGATGGGGACGGTGTAGAGGGGGTGTTTGATGGGGACGGTGTAGAGGGGGTGTTTGATGGGGACGGTGTGGAGGGGGTGTTTGATGGGGACGGTGTAGAGGGGGTGTTTGATGGGGACGGTGTGGAGGGGGGGTTTGATGGGGACGGTGTAGAGGGGGTGTTTGATGGGGACGGTGTAGAGGCGGTTTTTGATGGGGATGGTGTAGAGGGGGTGTTTGATGGGGACGGTGTAGAGAGAGCTTTACTCAGTATCTATCCCCGTGCTGTACCTGTCCTGGGAGTGTTTGATCAGGACAATGTAGAGGGATCTTTGCTCTGTATCTTACCCTGTGCTTTACCTGTCCTGGTAGTGTTTGATGGGGACACTGTAGAGGGAATTTACTCTATATCTAACCCCGTGCTGTACCTGTCCTGAGAGTGTTTTGATTGGGACAGTGTAGAGGGAGCTTTACTCTGTATCTAACCCCGTGCAGTTCCTATCCTGGGAGTGTTTGATGGGTCAGTGTAGAGGGAATTTACTATGTATCTAACCGCGTGCTGTACCTGTCCTGGGAATGTTTGATGGGGACACTGTAGAGGGTGCTTTACTCTGTATCTAACCCCGTGCTGTACCTGTCCTGGGAGTGTTTGATGTGGACAGTGTAGAGGGAGCTTTACTCTGTATCTAAACCCATGCTGTACCTGTCCTGGGAGTGTTTGATGTGGATCGTGTAGAGGGAGCTTTACTCTGTATCTAACCCAGTGCTGTACCTGTCCTGGGAGTGTTTGATGGGGAAGGTGTAGAGGGAGCTTTACTCTGTATCTAACCCCGTGCTGTACCTGTCCTGGGAGTGTTTGATCAGGACACTGTAGAGGGAATTTACTCTGTATCTAACCCCATGCTGTACCTGTCCTGGGAGTGTTTGATGGGGACGGTGTAGAGGGAGCTTTACTCTGTATCTAACCCCGTGCTGTACCTGTCCTGGGAGTGTTTGATGTGGACAGTGTAGAGGGAGCTTTACTCTGTATCTAAACCCATGCTGTACCTGTCCTGGGAGTGTTTGATGTGGATAGTGTAGAAGGAGCTTTACTCTGTATCTAACCCAGTGCTGTACCTGTCCTGGGAGTGTTTGATGGGGAAGGTGTAGAGGGAGCTTTACTCTGTATCTAACCCCGTGCTGTACCTGTCCTGGGAGTGTTTGATCAGGACACTGTAGAGGGAATTTACTCTGTATCTAACCCCGTGCTGTACCTGTCCTGGGAGTGTTTGATGGGGACGGTGTAGAGGGAGCTTTACTCTGTATCTAACCCTGTGTTATACCTGTCCTGGGAGTGTTTGATGGGGACAGTGTAGAAGGAACCTTACTCTGTATCTAACCCTGTGTTATACCTGTCCTGGGAGTGTTTGATGGGGACAGTATACAGGGAATTTACTCTGTATCTAACCCCATGCTGTACCTGTCCTGGGAGTGTTTGATGGGGACGGTGTAGAGGGAGCTTTACTCTGTATCTAACCCCGTGCTGTACCTGTCCTGGGAGTGTTTGTTGGGGACGGTGTAGAGGGAGCTTTACTCTGTATCTAACCCCGTGCTGTACCTGTCCTGGGAGTATTTGATCAGGACAGTGTAGAGGGAACCTTACTCTGTATCTAACCCTGTGCTTTACCTGTCCTGGTAGTGTTTGATGGGGACACTGTAGAGGGAATTTACTCTGTATCTAACCGCGTGCTGTACCTGTCCTGGGAGTGTTTGATGGTGACAGTGTGGAATGAGCTTTACTCTGTATCTATTACCGTGCACTACTTATCCTGGGAGTGTTTGATGGGGACAGTATAGAGGGAGCCTTGATTTGTTACTAACCTTGTGCTGTAGCTGTCCTGGGACTGGTTGATGGGGAGGGTGTAGAGGGAGCTTTACTCTGTATCTATATATGGGGAGGGTGTAGAGGGGGTGTTTGATGGGGACGGTGTGGAGGGGGTGTTTGATGGGGACGGTGTAGAGGGGGTGTTTGATGGGGACGGTGTAGAGAGGGTGTTTGATGGAGATGGTGTAGAGGGGGTGTTTGATGGGGACGGTGTAGAGGGGGTGTTTGATGGGGACGGTGTAGAGGGCGTGTTTGATGGGGATGGTGTAGCAGGTGTGTTGGATGGGGACGGTGTGGAGGGCATGTTTGATGGGGACGGTGTAGAGGGGGTGTTTGATGGGGACGGTGTAGAGGGGGTGTTTGATGGGGACGGTGTGGAGGGGGTGTTTGATGGGGATGGTGTAGAGGGGTTGTTTGATGGGGACGGTGTAGTGGGGGTGTTTGATGGGGACGGTGTAGAGCTGGTGTTTGATGGGGACGGTGTAGAGGGGGTGTTTGATGGGGACGGTGCAGAGGGGGTGTTTGATGGGGACGGTGTAGAGGGCGTGTTTGATGGGGATGGTGTAGCAGGTGTGTTGGATGGGGACGGTGTGGAGGGCATGTTTGATGGGGACGGTGTAGAGGGGGTGTTTGATGGGTATGGTGTAGAGGGGGTGTTTGATGGGGACGGTGTAGAGGGGGTGTTTGATGGGGACGGTGTAGAGGGGTTGTTTGATGGGGACGGTGTAGTGGGGGTGTTTGATGGGGACGGTGTAGAGCTGGTGTTTGATGGGGACGGTGTAGAGGGGGTGTTTGATGGGGACGGTGCAGAGGGGGTGTTTGATGGGGACGGTGTAGAGGGCGTGTTTGTTGGGGACGGTGTAGAGGGGGTGTTTGATGGGGACGGTGTAGAGGGGTTGTTTAATGGGGACGGTGTAGAGGGGGTGTTTGATGGGGACGGTGTAGAGCGGGTGTTTGATGGGGACGGTGTAGAGGGGGTGTTTGATGGGGACGGTGTAGAGGGCGTGTTTGATGGGGACGGTGTAGAGGGGGTGTTTGATGGGGACGGTGTAGAGGGAGTGTTTGATGGGGACGGTGTAGAGGGGGTGTTTGATGGGGCGGTGTAGAGGGGGTGTTTGATGGTTACGGTGTAGAGGGGGTGTTTGATGGGGACGGTGTAGAGGCGGTGTTTGATGGGGACGGTGTAGAGGGGGTGTTTGATGGGGACGGTGTAGAGGGGGTGTTTGATGGGGACGGTGTGGAGGGGGTGTTTGATGGGGACGGTGTAGAGGGGGTGTTTGATGGGGACGGTGTGGAGGGGGGGTTTGATGGGGACGGTGTAGAGGGGGTGTTTGATGGGGACGGTGTAGAGGGGGTGTTTGATGGGGACGGTGTAGAGGGAGCTTTACTCTGTATCTAACCCCGTGCTGTACCTGTCCTGGGAGTGTTTGATGGGGACGGTGTAGAGGGAGCTTTACTCAGTATCTATCCCCGTGCTGTACCTGTCCTGGGAGTGTTTGATCAGGACAATGTAGAGGGATCTTTGCTCTGTATCTTACCCTGTGCTTTACCTGTCCTGGTAGTGTTTGATGGGGACACTGTAGAGGGAATTTACTCTATATCTAACCCCGTGCTGTACCTGTCCTGAGTGTGTTTTGATTGGGACAGTGTAGAGGGAGCTTTACTCTGTATCTATCCCCATGCTGTACCTGTCCTGGGAGTGTTTGATGGGGACAGTGTAGAGGGAGCTTTACTCTGTATCTAACCCCGTGCAGTTCCTATCCTGGGAGTGTTTGATGGGTCAGTGTAGAGGGAATTTACTATGTATCTAACCGCGTGCTGTACCTGTCCTGGTAATGTTTGATGGGGACACTGTAGAGGGCGCTTTACTCTGTATCTAACCCCGTGCTGTACCTGTCCTGGGAGTGTTTGATGTGGACAGTGTAGAGGGAGCTTTACTCTGTATCTAACCCTGTGTTATACCTGTCCTGGGAGTGTTTGATGGGGACAGTATACAGGGAATTTACTCTGTATCTAACCCCATGCTGTCCCTGTCCTGGGAGTGTTTGATGGGGACGGTGTAGAGGGAGCTTTACTCTGTATCTGACATCGGGCTGTACCTGTCCTGGGAGTGTTTGATGGGGACGGTGTAGAGGGAGCTTTACTCTGTATCTAACCCCGTGCTGTACCTGTCCTGGGAGTGTTTGATGGGGACAGTGTAGAGGGAGCTTTACTCTGTATCTGATATCGTGCTGTACCTGTCCTGGGATTGTTTGATGGGGACAGTGTAGAGGGAATTTCCTATGAATCTAACCCCGTGCTGTACCTGTCCTGGGAATGTTTGTTGGGGACGGTGTAGAGGGAGCTTTACTCTGTATCTAACCCCGTGCTGTACCTGTCCTGGGAGTATTTGATCAGGACAGTGTAGAGGGAACCTTACTCTGTATCTAACCCTGTGCTTTACCTGTCCTGGTAGTGTTTGATGGGGACACTGTAAAGGGAATTTACTCTGTATCTAACCGCGTGCTGTACCTGTCCTGGGAGTGTTTGATGGTGACAGTGTGGAATGAGCTTTACTCTGTATCTATTACCGTGCACTACTTATCCTGGGAGTGTTTGATGGGGACAGTATAGAGGGAGCCTTGATTTGTTACTAACCTTGTGCTGTAGCTGTCCTGGGACTGGTTGATGGGGAGGGTGTAGAGGGAGCATTACTCTGTATCTATATATGGGGAGGGTGTAGAGGGGGTGTTTGATGGGGACGGTGTGGAGGGGGTGTTTGATGGGGACGGTGTGGAGGGGGTGTTTGATGGGGACGGTGTAGAGGGGGTGTTTGATGGGGACGGTGTAGAGAGGGTGTTTGATGGAGACGGTGTAGAGGGGGTGTTTGATGGGGACGGTGTAGAGGGGGTGTTTGATGGGGACGGTGTAGAGGGCGTGTTTGATGGGGATGGTGTAGCAGGTGTGTTTGATGGGGACTGTGGAGGGCATGTTTGATGGGGACGGTGTAGAGGGGGTGTTTGATGGGGACGGTGTAGAGGGGATATTTGATGGGGACGGTGTGGAGGGGGTGTTTGATGGGGATGGTGTACAGGGGGTGTTTGATGGGGACGTTGTAGAGGGGGTGTTTGATGGGTACGGTGTAGAGGGGGTGTTTGATGGGGACGGTGTAGAGGGGGTGTTTGATGGGGACGGTGTAGAGGGGTTGTTTGATGGGGACGGTGTAGTGGGGGTGTTTGATGGGGACGGTGTAGAGCGGGTGTTTGATGGGGACGGTGTAGAGGGGGTGTTTGATGGGGACGGTGTAGAGGGGGTGTTTGATGGGGACGGTGTAGAGGGCGTGTTTGTTGGGGACGGTGTAGAGGGGGTGTTTGATGGGGACGGTGTAGAGGGGGTGTTTGATGGGGACGGTGTAGAGGGGGTGTTTGATGGGGACGGTGTGGAGGGGGTGTTTGATGGGGACGGTGTAGAGGGGGTGTTTGATGGGGACGGTGTGGAAGGGGTGTTTGATGGGGACGGTGTAGAGGCGGTGTTTGATGGGGACGGTGTAGAGGGGGTGTTTGATGGGGACGGTGTAGAGGGGGTGTTTGATGGCGACGGTGTAGAGGCGGTTTTTGATGGGGATGGTGTAGAGGGGGTGTTTGATGGGGACAGTGTAGAGAGAGCTTTACTCAGTATCTATCCCCGTGCTGTACCTGTCCTGGGAGTGTTTGATCAGGACAATGTAGAGGGATCTTTGCTCTGTATCTTACCCTGTGCTTTACCTGTCCTGGGAGTGTTTGATCAGGACACTGTAGAGGGAATTTACTCTGTATCTAACCCCGTGCTGTACCTGTCCTGGGAGTGTTTGATGGGGACGGTGTAGAGGGAGCTTTACTCTGTATCTAACCCTGTGTTATACCTGTCCTGGGAGTGTTTGATGGGGACAGTGTAGAAGGAACCTTACTCTGTATCTAACCCTGTGTTATACCTGTCCTGGGAGTGTTTGATGGGGACAGTATACAGGGAATTTACTCTGTATCTAACCCCATGCTGTACCTGTCCTGGGAGTGTTTGATGGGGACGGTGTAGAGGGAGCTTTACTCTGTATCTAACCCCGTGCTGTACCTGTCCTGGGAGTGTTTGTTGGGGACGGTGTAGAGGGAGCTTTACTCTGTATCTAACCCCGTGCTGTACCTGTCCTGGGAGTATTTGATCAGGACAGTGTAGAGGGAACCTTACTCTGTATCTAACCCTGTGCTTTACCTGTCCTGGTAGTGTTTGATGGGGACACTGTAGAGGGAATTTACTCTGTATCTAACCGCGTGCTGTACCTGTCCTGGGAGTGTTTGATGGTGACAGTGTGGAATGAGCTTTACTCTGTATCTATTACCGTGCACTACTTATCCTGGGAGTGTTTGATGGGGACAGTATAGAGGGAGCCTTGATTTGTTACTAACCTTGTGCTGTAGCTGTCCTGGGACTGGTTGATGGGGAGGGTGTAGAGGGAGCTTTACTCTGTATCTATATATGGGGAGGGTGTAGAGGGGGTGTTTGATGGGGACGGTGTGGAGGGGGTGTTTGATGGGGACGGTGTAGAGGGGGTGTTTGATGGGGACGGTGTAGAGAGGGTGTTTGATGGAGATGGTGTAGAGGGGGTGTTTGATGGGGACGGTGTAGAGGGGGTGTTTGATGGGGACGGTGTAGAGGGCGTGTTTGATGGGGATGGTGTAGCAGGTGTGTTGGATGGGGACGGTGTGGAGGGCATGTTTGATGGGGACGGTGTAGAGGGGGTGTTTGATGGGGACGGTGTAGAGGGGATATTTGATGGGGACGGTGTGGAGGGGGTGTTTGATGGGGATGGTGTACAGGGGGTGTTTGATGGGGACGTTGTAGAGGGGGTGTTTGATGGGTATGGTGTAGAGGGGGTGTTTGATGGGGACGGTGTAGAGGGGGTGTTTGATGGGGACGGTGTAGAGGGGTTGTTTGATGGGGACGGTGTAGTGGGGGTGTTTGATGGGGACGGTGTAGAGCTGGTGTTTGATGGGGACGGTGTAGAGGGGGTGTTTGATGGGGACGGTGCAGAGTGGGTGTTTGATGGGGACGGTGTAGAGGGCGTGTTTGTTGGGGACGGTGTAGAGGGGGTGTTTGATGGGGACGGTGTAGAGGGGTTGTTTAATGGGGACGGTGTAGAGGGGGTGTTTGATGGGGACGGTGTAGAGCGGGTGTTTGATGGGGACGGTGTAGAGGGCGTGTTTGATGGGGATGGTGTAGCAGGTGTGTTTGATGGGGACTGTGGAGGGCATGTTTGATGGGGACGGTGTAGAGGGGGTGTTTGATGGGGACGGTGTAGAGGGGATATTTGATGGGGACGGTGTGGAGGGGGTGTTTGATGGGGATGGTGTACAGGGGGTGTTTGATGGGGACGTTGTAGAGGGGGTGTTTGATGGGTACGGTGTAGAGGGGGTGTTTGATGGGGACGGTGTAGAGGGGGTGTTTGATGGGGACGGTGTAGAGGGGTTGTTTGATGGGGACGGTGTAGTGGGGGTGTTTGATGGGGACGGTGTAGAGCGGGTGTTTGATGGGGACGGTGTAGAGGGGGTGTTTGATGGGGACGGTGTAGAGGGGGTGTTTGATGGGGACGGTGTAGAGGGCGTGTTTGTTGGGGACGGTGTAGAGGGGGTGTTTGATGGGGACGGTGTAGAGGGGGTGTTTGATGGGGACGGTGTAGAGGGGGTGTTTGATGGGGACGGTGTGGAGGGGGTGTTTGATGGGGACGGTGTAGAGGGGGTGTTTGATGGGGACGGTGTGGAAGGGGTGTTTGATGGGGACGGTGTAGAGGCGGTGTTTGATGGGGACGGTGTAGAGGGGGTGTTTGATGGGGACGGTGTAGAGGGGGTGTTTGATGGCGACGGTGTAGAGGCGGTTTTTGATGGGGATGGTGTAGAGGGGGTGTTTGATGGGGACAGTGTAGAGAGAGCTTTACTCAGTATCTATCCCCGTGCTGTACCTGTCCTGGGAGTGTTTGATCAGGACAATGTAGAGGGATCTTTGCTCTGTATCTTACCCTGTGCTTTACCTGTCCTGGGAGTGTTTGATCAGGACACTGTAGAGGGAATTTACTCTGTATCTAACCCCGTGCTGTACCTGTCCTGGGAGTGTTTGATGGGGACGGTGTAGAGGGAGCTTTACTCTGTATCTAACCCTGTGTTATACCTGTCCTGGGAGTGTTTGATGGGGACAGTGTAGAAGGAACCTTACTCTGTATCTAACCCTGTGTTATACCTGTCCTGGGAGTGTTTGATGGGGACAGTATACAGGGAATTTACTCTGTATCTAACCCCATGCTGTACCTGTCCTGGGAGTGTTTGATGGGGACGGTGTAGAGGGAGCTTTACTCTGTATCTAACCCCGTGCTGTACCTGTCCTGGGAGTGTTTGTTGGGGACGGTGTAGAGGGAGCTTTACTCTGTATCTAACCCCGTGCTGTACCTGTCCTGGGAGTATTTGATCAGGACAGTGTAGAGGGAACCTTACTCTGTATCTAACCCTGTGCTTTACCTGTCCTGGTAGTGTTTGATGGGGACACTGTAGAGGGAATTTACTCTGTATCTAACCGCGTGCTGTACCTGTCCTGGGAGTGTTTGATGGTGACAGTGTGGAATGAGCTTTACTCTGTATCTATTACCGTGCACTACTTATCCTGGGAGTGTTTGATGGGGACAGTATAGAGGGAGCCTTGATTTGTTACTAACCTTGTGCTGTAGCTGTCCTGGGACTGGTTGATGGGGAGGGTGTAGAGGGAGCTTTACTCTGTATCTATATATGGGGAGGGTGTAGAGGGGGTGTTTGATGGGGACGGTGTGGAGGGGGTGTTTGATGGGGACGGTGTAGAGGGGGTGTTTGATGGGGACGGTGTAGAGAGGGTGTTTGATGGAGATGGTGTAGAGGGGGTGTTTGATGGGGACGGTGTAGAGGGGGTGTTTGATGGGGACGGTGTAGAGGGCGTGTTTGATGGGGATGGTGTAGCAGGTGTGTTGGATGGGGACGGTGTGGAGGGCATGTTTGATGGGGACGGTGTAGAGGGGGTGTTTGATGGGGACGGTGTAGAGGGGATATTTGATGGGGACGGTGTGGAGGGGGTGTTTGATGGGGATGGTGTACAGGGGGTGTTTGATGGGGACGTTGTAGAGGGGGTGTTTGATGGGTATGGTGTAGAGGGGGTGTTTGATGGGGACGGTGTAGAGGGGGTGTTTGATGGGGACGGTGTAGAGGGGTTGTTTGATGGGGACGGTGTAGTGGGGGTGTTTGATGGGGACGGTGTAGAGCTGGTGTTTGATGGGGACGGTGTAGAGGGGGTGTTTGATGGGGACGGTGCAGAGGGGGTGTTTGATGGGGACGGTGTAGAGGGCGTGTTTGTTGGGGACGGTGTAGAGGGGGTGTTTGATGGGGACGGTGTAGAGGGGTTGTTTAATGGGGACGGTGTAGAGGGGGTGTTTGATGGGGACGGTGTAGAGCGGGTGTTTGATGGGGACGGTGTAGAGGGGGTGTTTGATGGGGACGGTGTAGAGGGCGTGTTTGATGGGGACGGTGTAGAGGGGGTGTTTGATGGGGACGGTGTAGAGGGAGTGTTTGATGGGGACGGTGTAGAGGGGGTGTTTGATGGGGCGGTGTAGAGGGGGTGTTTGATGGTTACGGTGTAGAGGGGGTGTTTGATGGGGACGGTGTAGAGGCGGTGTTTGATGGGGACGGTGTAGAGGGGGTGTTTGATGGGGACGGTGTAGAGGGGGTGTTTGATGGGGACGGTGTGGAGGGGGTGTTTGATGGGGACGGTGTAGAGGGGGTGTTTGATGGGGACGGTGTGGAGGGGGGGTTTGATGGGGACGGTGTAGAGGGGGTGTTTGATGGGGACGGTGTAGAGGGGGTGTTTGATGGGGACGGTGTAGAGGGAGCTTTACTCTGTATCTAACCCCGTGCTGTACCTGTCCTGGGAGTGTTTGATGGGGACGGTGTAGAGGGAGCTTTACTCAGTATCTATCCCCGTGCTGTACCTGTCCTGGGAGTGTTTGATCAGGACAATGTAGAGGGATCTTTGCTCTGTATCTTACCCTGTGCTTTACCTGTCCTGGTAGTGTTTGATGGGGACACTGTAGAGGGAATTTACTCTATATCTAACCCCGTGCTGTACCTGTCCTGAGTGTGTTTTGATTGGGACAGTGTAGAGGGAGCTTTACTCTGTATCTATCCCCATGCTGTACCTGTCCTGGGAGTGTTTGATGGGGACAGTGTAGAGGGAGCTTTACTCTGTATCTAACCCCGTGCAGTTCCTATCCTGGGAGTGTTTGATGGGTCAGTGTAGAGGGAATTTACTATGTATCTAACCGCGTGCTGTACCTGTCCTGGTAATGTTTGATGGGGACACTGTAGAGGGCGCTTTACTCTGTATCTAACCCCGTGCTGTACCTGTCCTGGGAGTGTTTGATGTGGACAGTGTAGAGGGAGCTTTACTCTGTATCTAACCCTGTGTTATACCTGTCCTGGGAGTGTTTGATGGGGACAGTATACAGGGAATTTACTCTGTATCTAACCCCATGCTGTCCCTGTCCTGGGAGTGTTTGATGGGGACGGTGTAGAGGGAGCTTTACTCTGTATCTGACATCGGGCTGTACCTGTCCTGGGAGTGTTTGATGGGGACGGTGTAGAGGGAGCTTTACTCTGTATCTAACCCCGTGCTGTACCTGTCCTGGGAGTGTTTGATGGGGACAGTGTAGAGGGAGCTTTACTCTGTATCTGATATCGTGCTGTACCTGTCCTGGGATTGTTTGATGGGGACAGTGTAGAGGGAATTTCCTATGAATCTAACCCCGTGCTGTACCTGTCCTGGGAATGTTTGTTGGGGACGGTGTAGAGGGAGCTTTACTCTGTATCTAACCCCGTGCTGTACCTGTCCTGGGAGTATTTGATCAGGACAGTGTAGAGGGAACCTTACTCTGTATCTAACCCTGTGCTTTACCTGTCCTGGTAGTGTTTGATGGGGACACTGTAAAGGGAATTTACTCTGTATCTAACCGCGTGCTGTACCTGTCCTGGGAGTGTTTGATGGTGACAGTGTGGAATGAGCTTTACTCTGTATCTATTACCGTGCACTACTTATCCTGGGAGTGTTTGATGGGGACAGTATAGAGGGAGCCTTGATTTGTTACTAACCTTGTGCTGTAGCTGTCCTGGGACTGGTTGATGGGGAGGGTGTAGAGGGAGCATTACTCTGTATCTATATATGGGGAGGGTGTAGAGGGGGTGTTTGATGGGGACGGTGTGGAGGGGGTGTTTGATGGGGACGGTGTGGAGGGGGTGTTTGATGGGGACGGTGTAGAGGGGGTGTTTGATGGGGACGGTGTAGAGAGGGTGTTTGATGGAGACGGTGTAGAGGGGGTGTTTGATGGGGACGGTGTAGAGGGGGTGTTTGATGGGGACGGTGTAGAGGGCGTGTTTGATGGGGATGGTGTAGCAGGTGTGTTTGATGGGGACTGTGGAGGGCATGTTTGATGGGGACGGTGTAGAGGGGGTGTTTGATGGGGACGGTGTAGAGGGGATATTTGATGGGGACGGTGTGGAGGGGGTGTTTGATGGGGATGGTGTACAGGGGGTGTTTGATGGGGACGTTGTAGAGGGGGTGTTTGATGGGTACGGTGTAGAGGGGGTGTTTGATGGGGACGGTGTAGAGGGGGTGTTTGATGGGGACGGTGTAGAGGGGTTGTTTGATGGGGACGGTGTAGTGGGGGTGTTTGATGGGGACGGTGTAGAGCGGGTGTTTGATGGGGACGGTGTAGAGGGGGTGTTTGATGGGGACGGTGTAGAGGGGGTGTTTGATGGGGACGGTGTAGAGGGCGTGTTTGTTGGGGACGGTGTAGAGGGGGTGTTTGATGGGGACGGTGTAGAGGGGGTGTTTGATGGGGACGGTGTAGAGGGGGTGTTTGATGGGGACGGTGTGGAGGGGGTGTTTGATGGGGACGGTGTAGAGGGGGTGTTTGATGGGGACGGTGTGGAAGGGGTGTTTGATGGGGACGGTGTAGAGGCGGTGTTTGATGGGGACGGTGTAGAGGGGGTGTTTGATGGGGACGGTGTAGAGGGGGTGTTTGATGGGGACGGTGTAGAGGCGGTTTTTGATGGGGATGGTGTAGAGGGGGTGTTTGATGGGGACAGTGTAGAGAGAGCTTTACTCAGTATCTATCCCCGTGCTGTACCTGTCCTGGGAGTGTTTGATCAGGACAATGTAGAGGGATCTTTGCTCTGTATCTTACCCTGTGCTTTACCTGTCCTGGTAGTGTTTGATGGGGACACTGTAGAGGGAATTTACTCTATATCTAACCCCGTGCTGTACCTGTCCTGAGAGTGTTTTGATTGGGACAGTGTAGAGGGAGCTTTACTCTGTATCTAACCCCGTGCAGTTCCTATCCTGGGAGTGTTTGATGGGTCAGTGTAGAGGGAATTTACTATGTATCTAACCGCGTACTGTACCTGTCCTGGGAATGTTTGATGGGGACACTGTAGAGGGTGCTTTACTCTGTATCTAACCCCGTGCTGTACCTGTCCTGGGAGTGTTTGATGTGGACAGTGTAGAGGGAGCTTTACTCTGTATCTAAACCCATGCTGTACCTGTCCTGGGAGTGTTTGATGTGGATAGTGTAGAGGGAGCTTTACTCTGTATCTAACCCAGTGCTGTACTTGTCCTGGGAGTGTTTGATGGGGAAGGTGTAGAGGGAGCTTTACTCTGTATCTAACCCCGTGCTGTACCTGTCCTGGGAGTGTTTGATCAGGACACTGTAGAGGGAATTTACTCTGTATCTAACCCCATGCTGTACCTGTCCTGGGAGTGTTTGATGGGGACGGTGTAGAGGGAGCTTTACTCTGTATCTAACCCTGTGTTATACCTGTCCTGGGAGTGTTTGATGGGGACAGTGTAGAAGGAACCTTACTCTGTATCTAACCCTGTGTTATACCTGTCCTGGGAGTGTTTGATGGGGACAGTATACAGGGAATTTACTCTGTATCTAACCCCATGCTGTACCTGTCCTGGGAGTGTTTGATGGGGACGGTGTAGAGGGAGCTTTACTCTGTATCTAACCCCGTGCTGTACCTGTCCTGGGAGTGTTTGATGGGGACAGTGTAGAGGGAATTTCCTATGAATCTAACCCCGTGCTGTACCTGTCCTGGGAGTGTTTGTTGGGGACGGTGTAGAGGGAGCTTTACTCTGTATCTAACCCCGTGCTGTACCTGTCCTGGGAGTATTTGATCAGGACAGTGTAGAGGGAACCTTACTCTGTATCTAACCCTGTGCTTTACCTGTCCTGGTAGTGTTTGATGGGGACACTGTAGAGGGAATTTGCTCTGTATCTAACCGCGTGCTGTACCTGTCCTGGGAGTGTTTGATGGTGACAGTGTGGAATGAGCTTTACTCTGTATCTATTACCGTGCACTACTTATCCTGGGAGTGTTTGATGGGGACAGTATAGAGGGAGCCTTGATTTGTTACTAACCTTGTGCTGTAGCTGTCCTGGGACTGGTTGATGGGGAGGGTGTAGAGGGAGCTTTACTCTGTATCTATATATGGGGAGGGTGTAGAGGGGGTGTTTGATGGGGACGGTGTGGAGGGGGTGTTTGATGGGGACGGTGTAGAGGGGGTGTTTGATGGGGACGGTGTAGAGAGGGTGTTTGATGGAGATGGTGTAGAGGGGGTGTTTGATGGGGACGGTGTAGAGGGGGTGTTTGATGGGGACGGTGTAGAGGGCGTGTTTGATGGGGACGGTGTGGAGGTGGTGTTTGATGGGGATGGTGTACAGGGGATATTTGATGGGGACGGTGTGGAGGGGGTGTTTGATGGGGATGGTGTACAGGGGGTGTTTGATGGGGACGTTGTAGAGGGGGTGTTTGATGGGTATGGTGTAGAGGGGGTGTTTGATGGGGACGGTGTAGAGGGGGTGTTTGATGCGGACGGTGTAGAGGGGTTGTTTGATGGGGACGGTGTAGTGGGGGTGTTTGATGGGGACGGTGTAGAGCTGGTGTTTGATGGGGACGGTGTAGAGGGGGTGTTTGATGGGGACGGTGCAGAGGGGGTGTTTGATGGGGACGGTGTAGAGGGCATGTTTGATGGGGACGGTGTAGAGGGGGTGTTTGATGGGGACGGTGTAGAGGGGATATTTGATGGGGACGGTGTGGAGGGGGTGTTTGATGGGGATGGTGTACAGGGGGTGTTTGATGGGGACGTTGTAGAGGGGGTGTTTGATGGGTATGGTGTAGAGGGGGTGTTTGATGGGGACGGTGTAGAGGGGGTGTTTGATGGGGACGGTGTAGAGGGGTTGTTTGATGGGGACGGTGTAGTGGGGGTGTTTGATGGGGACGGTGTAGAGCTGGTGTTTGATGGGGACGGTGTAGAGGGGGTGTTTGATGGGGACGGTGCAGAGGGGGTGTTTGATGGGGACGGTGTAGAGGGCGTGTTTGTTGGGGACGGTGTAGAGGGGGTGTTTGATGGGGACGGTGTAGAGGGGTTGTTTAATGGGGACGGTGTAGAGGGGGTGTTTGATGGGGACGGTGTAGAGCGGGTGTTTGATGGGGACGGTGTAGAGGGGGTGTTTGATGGGGACGGTGTAGAGGGCGTGTTTGATGGGGACGGTGTAGAGGGGGTGTTTGATGGGGACGGTGTAGAGGGAGTGTTTGATGGGGACGGTGTAGAGGGGGTGTTTGATGGGGCGGTGTAGAGGGGGTGTTTGATGGTTACGGTGTAGAGGGGGTGTTTGATGGGGACGGTGTAGAGGCGGTGTTTGATGGGGACGGTGTAGAGGGGGTGTTTGATGGGGACGGTGTAGAGGGGGTGTTTGATGGGGACGGTGTGGAGGGGGTGTTTGATGGGGACGGTGTAGAGGGCGTGTTTGATGGGGACGGTGTAGAGGGGGTGTTTGATGGGGACGGTGTAGAGGGAGTGTTTGATGGGGACGGTGTAGAGGGGGTGTTTGATGGGGACGGTGTAGAGGGGGTGTTTGATGGTTACGGTGTAGAGGGGGTGTTTGATGGGGACGGTGTAGAGGCGGTGTTTGATGGGGACGGTGTAGAGGGGGTGTTTGATGGGGACGGTGTAGAGGGGGTGTTTGATGGGGACGGTGTGGAGGGGGTGTTTGATGGGGACGGTGTAGAGGGGGTGTTTGATGGGGACGGTGTGGAGGGGGGGTTTGATGGGGACGGTGTAGAGGGGGTGTTTGATGGGGACGGTGTAGAGGGGGTGTTTGATGGGTACGGTGTAGAGGGGGTGTTTGATGGGGACGGTGTAGAGGGGGTGTTTGATGGGGACGGTGTAGAGGGGGTGTTTGATGGGGACGGTGTGGAGGGGGTGTTTGATGGGGACGGTGTAGAGGGCGTGTTTGATGGGGACGGTGTGGAAGGGGTGTTTGATGGCGACGATGTAGAGGGGGTGTTTGATGGGGACGGTGTAGAGGGGGTGTTTGATGGGGACGGTGTAGAGGGGGTGTTTGATGGGGACGGTGTAGAGGCGGTTTTTGATGGGGATGGTGTAGAGAGAGCTTTACTCAGTATCTATCCCCGTGCTGTACCTGTCCTGGGAGTGTTTGATCAGGACAATGTAGAGGGATCTTTGCTCTGTATCTTACCCTGTGCTTTACCTGTCCTGGTAGTGTTTGAAGGGGACACTGTAGAGGGAATTTACTCTGTATCTAACCCCGTGCTGTACCTGTCCTGAGAGTGTTTTGATTGGGACAGTGTAGAGGGAGCTTTACTCTGTATTTATCCCCATGCTGTACCTGTCCTGGGAGTGTTTGATGGGAACGGTGTAGAGGGAGCTTTACTCTGTATCTAACCCCGTGCAGTTCCTATCCTGGGAGTGTTTGATGGGTCAGTGTAGAGGGAATTTACTATGTATCTAACCGCGTGCTGTACCTGTCCTGGGAATGTTTGATGGGGACACTGTAGAGGGTGCTTTACTCTGTATCTAACCCCGTGCTGTACCTGTCCTGGGAGTGTTTGATGTGGACAGTGTAGAGGGAGCTTTACTCTGTATCTAAACCCATGCTGTACCTGTCCTGGGAGTGTTTGATGTGGATAGTGTAGAGGGAGCTTTACTCTGTATCTAACCCAGTGCTGTACCTGTCCTGGGAGTGTTTGATGGGGAAGGTGTAGAGGGAGCTTTACTCTGTATCTAACCCCGTGCTGTACCTGTCCTGGGAGTGTTTGATCAGGACACTGTAGAGGGAATTTACTCTGTATCTAACCCCATGCTGTACCTGTCCTGGGAGTGTTTGATGGGGACGGTGTAGAGGGAGCTTTACTCTGTATCTAACCCTGTGTTATACCTGTCCTGGGAGTGTTTGATGGGGACAGTGTAGAAGGAACCTTACTCTGTATCTAACCCTGTGTTATACCTGTCCTGGGAGTGTTTGATGGGGACAGTATACAGGGAATTTACTCTGTATCTAACCCCATGCTGTACCTGTCCTGGGAGTGTTTGATGGGGACGGTGTAGAGGGAGCTTTACTCTGTATCTAACCCCGTGCTGTACCTGTCCTGGGAGTGTTTGATGGGGACAGTGTAGAGGGAATTATCTATGAATCTAACCCCGTGCTGTACCTGTCCTGGGAGTGTTTGTTGGGGACGGTGTAGAGGGAGCTTTACTCTGTATCTAACCCCGTGCTGTACCTGTCCTGGGAGTATTTGATCAGGACAGTGTAGAGGGAACCTTACTCTGTATCTAACCCTGTGCTTTACCTGTCCTGGTAGTGTTTGATGGGGACACTGTAGAGGGAATTTACTCTGTATCTAACCGCGTGCTGTACCTGTCCTGGGAGTGTTTGATGGTGACAGTGTGGAATGAGCTTTACTCTGTATCTATTACCGTGCACTACTTATCCTGGGAGTGTTTGATGGGGACAGTATAGAGGGAGCCTTGATTTGTTACTAACCTTGTGCTGTAGCTGTCCTGGGACTGGTTGATGGGGAGGGTGTAGAGGGAGCTTTACTCTGTATCTATATATGGGGAGGGTGTAGAGGGGGTGTTTGATGGGGACGGTGTGGAGGGGGTGTTTGATGGGGACGGTGTAGAGGGGGTGTTTGATGGGGACGGTGTAGAGAGGGTGTTTGATGGAGATGGTGTAGAGGGGGTGTTTTGTGGGGACGGTGTAGAGGGGGTGTTTGATGGGGACGGTGTAGAGGGCGTGTTTGATGGGGATGGTGTAGCAGGTGTGTTTGATGGGGACGGTGTGGAGGGCATGTTTGATGGGGACGGTGTAGAGGGGGTGTTTGATGGGGACGGTGTAGAGGGGATATTTGATGGGGACGGTGTGGAGGGGGTGTTTGATGGGGACGGTGTAGAGGGGGTGTTTGATGGGGACGTTGTAGAGGGGGTGTTTGATGGGGACGGTGTAGAGGGCGTGTTTGTTGGGGACGGTGGTAGAGGGCGTGTTTGTTGGGGACGGTGTAGAGGGGGTGTTTGATGGGGACGGTGTAGAGGGGGTGTTTGATGGGGACGGTGTAGAGGGGGTGTTTGATGGGGACGGTGTAGAGCGGGTGTTTGATGGGGACGGTGTAGAGGGGGTGTTTGATGGGGACGGTGTAGAGGGGGTGTTTGATGGGGACGGTGTAGAGCGGGTGTTTGATGGGGACGGTGTAGAGGGGGTGTTTGATGGGGACGGTGTAGAGGGGGTGTTTGATGGGGACGGTGTAGAGGGGGTGTTTGATGGGGACGGTGTAGAGGGCGTGTTTGATGGGGACGGTGTAGAGGGGGGTGTTTGATGGGGACGGTGTAGAGGGAGTGTTTGATGGGGACGGTGTAGAGGGGGTGTTTGATGGGGACGGTGTAGAGGGGGTGTTTGATGGTTACGGTGTAGAGGGGGTGTTTGATGGGGACGGTGTAGAGGCGGTGTTTGATGGGGACGGTGTAGAGGGGGTGTTTGATGGGGACGGTGTAGAGGGGGTATTTGATGGGGACGGTGTGGAGGGGGTGTTTGATGGGGACGGTGTAGAGGGGGTGTTTGATGAGGACGGTGTGGAGGGAGCTTTACTCTGTATCTAACCCCGTGCTGTACCTGTCCTGGGAGTGTTTGATGGGGACGGTGTAGAGGGAGCTTTACTCAGTATCTCTCCCCGTGCTGTACCTGTCCTGGGAATGTTTGATCAGGACAATGTAGAGGGATCTTTGCTCTGTATCTTACCCTGTGCTTTACCTGTCCTGGTAGTGTTTGATGGGGACACTGGAGAGGGAATTTACTCTATATCTAACCCCGTGCTGTACCTGTCTGAGAGTGTTTTGATTGGGACAGTGTAGAGGGAGCTTTACTCTGTATCTATCCCCATGCTGTACCTGTCCTGGGAGTGTTTGATGGGGACGGTGTAGAGGGAGCTTTACTCTGTATCTAACCCCTTGCAGTTCCTATCCTGGGAGTGTTTGATGGGTCAGTGTAGAGGGAATTTACTATGTATCTAACCGCGTGCTGTACCTGTCCTGGGAATGTTTGATGGGGACACTGTAGAGGGCGCTTTACTCTGTATCTAACCCCGTGCTGTACCTGTCCTGGGAGTGTTTGATGTGGTCAGTGTAGAGGGAGCTTTACTCTGTATCTAATCCCGTGCTGTACCTGTCCTGGGAGTGTTTGATGGGGATGGTGTAGAGGGAGCTTTACTCTGTATCTAATCCCGTGCTGTACCTGTCCTGGGAGTGTTTGATGGGGAAGGTGTAGAGGGAGCTTTACTCTGTATCTAACCCCGTGCTGTACCTGTCCTGGGAGTGTTTGATCAGGACACTGTAGAGGGATTTTACTCTGTATCTAACCCTGTGTTATACCTGTCCTGGGAGTGTTTGATGGGGACAGTATACAGGGAATTTACTCTGTATCTAACCCCATGCTGTACCTGTCCTGGGAGTGTTTGATGGGGACAGTGTAGAGGGAGCTTTACTCTGTATCTGACATCGTGCTGTACCTGTCCTGGGATTGTTTGATGGGGACAGTGTAGAGGGAATTTCCTATGAATCTAACCCCGTGCTGTACCTGTCCTGGGAGTGTTTGTTGGGGACGGTGTAGAGGGAGCTTTACTCTGTATCTAACCCCGTGCTGTACCTGTCCTGGGAGTATTTGATCAGGACAATGTAGAGGGAACCTTACTCTGTATCTTACCCTGTGCTTTACCTGCCCTGGTAGTGTTTGATGGGGACACTGTAGAGGGAATTTATTCTGTATCTAACCCCGTGCTGTGCCTGTCCTGAGAGTGTTTTGATTGGGACAGTGTAGAGGGAGCTTTACTCTGTATCTAACCCCATGCTGTACCTGTCCTGGGACTGTTTGATTGGGACAGTGTAGAGGGAGCTTTACTCTGTATCTTACATCGTGCTGTACCTGTCCTGGGATTGTTTGATGTGGACGGTGTAGAGGGAGCTTTACTCTGTATCTAACCGCGTGCTGTACCTGTCCTGGGAGTGTTTGATGGTGACAGTGTTTAATGAGCTTTACTCTGTATCTATCACCGTGCACTACTTATCCTGGGAGTGTTTGATGGGGACAGTATAGAGGGAGCCTTGATTTGTTACTAACCTTGTGCTGTACCTGTCCTGGGAGTGTTTGATGGGGACAGTGTAGAGGGAGCTTTACTCTGTATCTGACATCGTGCTGTACCTGTCCTGGGATTGTTTGATGGGGACAGTGTAGAGGGAATTTCCTATGAATCTAACCCCGTGCTGTACCTGTCCTGGGAGTGTTTGTTGGGGACGGTGTAGAGGGAGCTTTACTCTGTATCTAACCCCGTGCTGTACCTGTCCTGGGAGTATTTGATCAGGACAGTGTAGAGGGAACCTTACTCTGTATCTAACCCTGTGCTTTACCTGTCCTGGTAGTGTTTGATGGGGACACTGTAGAGGGAATTTACTCTGTATCTAACCACGTGCTGTACCTGTCCTGGGAGTGTTTGATGGTGACAGTGTGGAATGAGCTTTACTCTGTATCTATTACCGTGCACTACTTATCTTGGGAGTGTTTGATGGGGACAGTATAGAGGGAGCCTTGATTTGTTACTAACCTTGTGCTGTAGCTGTCCTGGGACTGGTTGATGGGGAGGGTGTAGAGGGAGCATTACTCTGTATCTATATATGGGGAGGGTGTAGAGGGGGTGTTTGATGGGGACGGTGTGGAGGGGTTGTTTGATGGGGACGGTGTAGAGGGGGTGTTTGATGGGGACGGTGTAGAGAGGGTGTTTGATGGAGACGGTGTAGAGGCGGTGTTTGATGGGGACGGTGTAGAGGGGGTGTTTGATGGGGACGGTGTAGAGGGCGTGTTTGATGGGAATGGTGTAGCAGGTGTGTTTGATGGGGGCTGTGGAGGGCATGTTTGATGGGGACGGTGTAGAGGGGGTGTTTGATGGGGACGGTTTAGAGGGGATATTTGATGGGGACGGTGTGGAGGGGGTGTTTGATGGGGATGGTGTACAGGGGGTGTTTGATGGGGACGTTGTAGAGGGGGTGTTTGATGGGTACGGTGTAGAGGGGGTGTTTGATGGGGACGGTGTAGAGGGGGTGTTTGATGGGGACGGTGTAGAGGGGTTGTTTGATGGGGACGGTGTAGTGGGGGTGTTTGATGGGGACGGTGTAGAGCGGGTGTTTGATGGGGACGGTGTAGAGGGGGTGTTTGATGGGGACAGTGTAGAGGGGGTGTTTGATGGGGACGGTGTAGAGGGCGTGTTTGTTGGGGACGGTGTAGAGGGGGTGTTTGATGGGGACGGTGTAGAGGGGGTGTTTGATGGGGACGGTGTAGAGGGGGTGTTTGATGGGGACGGTGTAGAGCGGGTGTTTGATGGGGACGGTGTAGAGGGGGTGTTTGATGGGGACGGTGTAGAGGGGGTGTTTGATGGGGACGGTGTAGAGCGGGTGTTTGATGGGGACGGTGTAGAGGGGGTGTTTGATGGGGACGGTGTAGAGGGGGTGTTTGATGGGGACGGTGTAGAGGGGGTTTTTGATGGGGACGGTGTAGAGGGCGTGTTTGATGGGGACGGTGTAGAGGGGGTGTTTGATGGGGACGGTGTAGAGGGAGCTTTACTCTGTATCTAACCCCGTGCAGTTGCTATCCTGGGAGTGTTTGATGGGTCAGTGTAGAGGGAATTTACTATGTATCTAACTGCGTGCTGTACCTGTCCTGGTAATGTTTGATGGGGACACTGTAGAGGGCGCTTTACTCTGTATCTAACCCCGTGCTGTACCTGTCCTGGGAGTGTTTGATGTGGACAGTGTAGAGGGAGCTTTACTCTGGATCTAACCCTGTGTTATACCTGTCCTGGGAGTGTTTGATGAGGACAGTATACAGGGAATTTACTCTGTATCTAACCCCATGCTGTACCTGTCCTGGGAGTGTTTGATGGGGACAGTGTAGAGGGAGCTTTACTCTGTATCTGACATCGTGCTGTACCTGTCCTGGGATTGTTTGATGGGGACAGTGTAGAGGGAATTTCCTATGAATCTAACCCCGTGCTGTACCTGTCCTGGGAGTGTTTGTTGGGGACGGTGTAGAGGGAGCTTTACTCTGTATCTAACCCCGTGCTGTACCTGTCCTGGGAGTATTTGATCAGGACAGTGTAGAGGGAACCTTACTCTGTATCTAACCCTGTGCTTTACCTGTCCTGGTAGTGTTTGATGGGGACACTGTAGAGGGAATTTACTCTGTATCTAACCACGTGCTGTACCTGTCCTGGGAGTGTTTGATGGTGACAGTGTGGAATGAGCTTTACTCTGTATCTATTACCGTGCACTACTTATCTTGGGAGTGTTTGATGGGGACAGTATAGAGGGAGCCTTGATTTGTTACTAACCTTGTGCTGTAGCTGTCCTGGGACTGGTTGATGGGGAGGGTGTAGAGGGAGCATTACTCTGTATCTATATATGGGGAGGGTGTAGAGGGGGTGTTTGATGGGGACGGTGTGGAGGGGTTGTTTGATGGGGACGGTGTAGAGGGGGTGTTTGATGGGGACGGTGTAGAGAGGGTGTTTGATGGAGACGGTGTAGAGGGGGTGTTTGATGGGGACGGTGTAGAGGGGGTGTTTGATGGGGACGGTGTAGAGGGCGTGTTTGATGGGGATGGTGTAGCAGGTGTGTTTGATGGGGACTGTGGAGGGCATGTTTGATGGGGACGGTGTAGAGGGGGTGTTTGATGGGGACGGTGTAGAGGGGATATTTGATGGGGACGGTGTGGAGGGGGTGTTTGATGGGGATGGTGTACAGGGGGTGTTTGATGGGGACGTTGTAGAGGGGGTGTTTGATGGGTATGGTGTAGAGGGGGTGTTTGATGGGGACGGTGTAGAGGGGGTGTTTGATGGGGATGGTGTAGAGGGGTTGTTTGATGGGGACGGTGTAGTGGGGGTGTTTGATGGGGACGGTGTAGAGCGGGTGTTTGATGGGGACGGTGTAGAGGGGGTGTTTGATGGGGACGGTGTAGAGGGGGTGTTTGATGGGGACGCTGTAGAGTGCGTGTTTGTTGGGGACGGTGTAGAGGGGGTGTTTGATGGGGACGGTGTAGAGGGGGTGTTTGATGGGGACGGTGTAGAGGGGGTGTTTGATGGGGACGGTGTAGAGCGGGTGTTTGATGGGGACGGTGTAGAGGGGGTGTTTGATGGGGACGGTGTAGAGGGGGTGTTTGATGGGGACGGTGTAGAGCGGGTGTTTGATGGGGACGGTGTAGAGGGGGTGTTTGATGGGGACGGTGTAGAGGGGGTGTTTGATGGGGACGGTGTAGAGGGGGTGTTTGATGGGGACGGTGTAGAGGGCGTGTTTGATGGGGACGGTGTAGAGGGGGTGTTTGATGGGGACGGTGTAGAGGGAGCTTTACTCTGTATCTAACCCCGTGCAGTTACTATCCTGGGAGTGTTTGATGGGTCAGTGTAGAGGGAATTTACTATGTATCTAACTGCGTGCTGTACCTGTCCTGGTAATGTTTGATGGGGACACTGTAGAGGGCGCTTTACTCTGTATCTAACCCCGTGCTGTACCTGTCCTGGGAGTGTTTGATGTGGACAGTGTAGAGGGAGCTTTACTCTGGATCTAACCCTGTGTTATACCTGTCCTGGGAGTGTTTGATGGGGACAGTATACAGGGAATTTACTCTGTATCTTACCCCATGCTGTACCTGTCCTGGGAGTGTTTGATGGGGACAGTGTAGAGGGAGCTTTACTCTGTATCTGACATCGTGCTGTACCTGTCCTGGGATTGTTTGATGGGGACAGTGTAGAGGGAATTTCCTATGAATCTAACCCCGTGCTGTACCTGTCCTGGGAGTGTTTGTTGGGGACGGTGTAGAGGGAGCTTTACTCTGTATCTAACCCCGTGCTGTACCTGTCCTGGGAGTATTTGATCAGGACAGTGTAGAGGGAACCTTACTCTGTATCTAACCCTGTGCTTTACCTGTCCTGGTAGTGTTTGATGGGGACACTGTAGAGGGAATTTACTCTGTATCTAACCGCGTGCTGTACCTGTCCTGGGAGTGTTTGATGGTGACAGTGTGGAATGAGCTTTACTCTGTATCTATTACCGTGCACTACTTATCTTGGGAGTGTTTGATGGGGACAGTATAGAGGGAGCCTTGATTTGTTACTAACCTTGTGCTGTAGCTGTCCTGGGACTGGTTGATGGGGAGGGTGTAGAGGGAGCATTACTCTGTATCTATATATGGGGAGGGTGTAGAGGGGGTGTTTGATGGGGACGGTGTGGAGGGGGTGTTTGATGGGGACGGTGTAGAGGGGGTGTTTGATGGGGACGGTGTAGAGAGGGTGTTTGATGGAGACGGTGTAGAGGGGGTGTTTGATGGGGACGGTGTAGAGGGGGTGTTTGATGGGGACGGTGTAGAGGGCGTGTTTGATGGGGATGGTGTAGCAGGTGTGTTTGATGGGGACTGTGGAGGGCATGTTTGATGGGGACGGTGTAGAGGGGGTGTTTGATGGGGACGGTTTAGAGGGGATATTTGATGGGGACGGTGTGGAGGGGGTGTTTGATGGGGATGGTGTACAGGGGGTGTTTGATGGGGACGTTGTAGAGGGGGTGTTTGATGGGTATGGTGTAGAGGGGGTGTTTGATGGGGACGGTGTAGAGGGGGTGTTTGATGGGGACGGTGTAGAGGGGTTGTTTGATGGGGACGGTGTAGTGGGGGTGTTTGATGGGGACGGTGTAGAGCGGGTGTTTGATGGGGACGTTGTAGAGGGGGTGTTTGATGGGGACGGTGTAGAGGGGGTGTTTGATGGGGACGGTGTAGAGGGCGTGTTTGTTGGGGACGGTGTAGAGGGGGTGTTTGATGGGGACGGTGTAGAGGGGGTGTTTGATGGGGACGGTGTAGAGGGGGTGTTTGATGGGGACGGTGTAGAGCGGGTGTTTGATGGGGACGGTGTAGAGGGGGTGTTTGATGGGGACGGTGTAGAGGGGGTGTTTGATGGGGACGGTGTAGAGCGGGTGTTTGATGGGGACGGTGTAGAGGGGGTGTTTGATGTGGACGGTGTAGAGGGGGTGTTTGATGGGGACGGTGTAGAGGGGGTGTTTGATGGGGACGGTGTAGAGGGAGTGTTTGATGGGGACGGTGTAGAGGGGGTGTTTGATGGGGACGGTGTAGAGGGGGTGTTTGATGGTTACGGTGTAGAGGGGGTGTTTGATGGGGACGGTGTAGAGGGGGTGTTTGATGGGGACGGTGTAGAGGGGGTGTTTGATGGGGACGGCGTAGAGGGGGTGTTTGATGGGGACGGTGTGGAGGGGGTGTTTGATGGGGACGGTGTAGATGGGGTGTTTGATGGGGACGGTGTGGAGGGGGGGTTTGATGGGGACGGTGTAGAGGGGGTGTTTGATGGGGACGGTGTAGAGGGGGTGTTTGATGGGGACGGTGTAGAGGGAGCTTTACTCTGTATCTAACCCCGTGCTGTACCTGTCCTGGGAGTGTTTGATGGGGACGGTGTAGAGGGAGCTTTACTCAGTATCTATCCCCGTACTGTACCTGTCCTGGGAGTGTTTGATCAGGACAATGTAGAGGGATCTTTGCTCCGTATCTTACCCTGTGCTTTACCTGTCCTGGTAGTGTTTGATGGGGACACTGTAGAGGGAATTTACTCTGTATCTAACCCCGTGCTGTACCTGTCCTGATAGTGTTTTGATTGGGACAGTGTAGAGGGAGCTTTACTCTGTATCTATCCCCATGCTGTACCTGTCCTGGGAGTGTTTGATGGGGATGGTGTAGAGGGAGCTTTACTCTGTATCTAACCCCGTGCAGTTCCTATCCTGGGAGTGTTTGATGGGTCAGTGTAGAGGGAATTTACTATGTATCTAACCGCGTGCTGTACCTGTCCTGGGAATGTTTGATGGGGACACTGTAGAGGGCGCTTTACTCTGTATCTAACCCCGTGCTGTACCTGTCCTGGGAGTGTTTGATGTGGTCAGTGTAGAGGGAGCTTTACTCTGTATCTAATCCCGTGCTGTACCTGTCCTGGGAGTGTTTGATGGGGAAGGTGTAGAGGGAGCTTTACTCTGTATCTAACCCCGTGCTGTACCTGTCCTGGGAGTGTTTGATCAGGACACTGTAGAGGGATTTTACTCTGTATCTAACCCTGTGTTATACCTGTCCTGGGAGTGTTTGATGGGGACAGTATACAGGGAATTTACTCTGTATCTAACCCCATGCTGTACCTGTCCTGGGAGTGTTTGATGGGGACACTGTAGAGGGAATTTACTCTGTATCTAACCCCATGCTGTACCTGTCCTGGGAGTGTTTGATGGGGACGGTGTAGAGGGAGCTTTACTCTGTATCTGACATCGGGCTGTACCTGTCCTGGGAGTGTTTGATGGGGACAGTGTAGAGGGAGCTTTACTCTGTATCTAACCCTGTGCTGTACCTGTCCTGGGAGTGTTTGATGGGGACGGTGTAGAGGGAGCTTTACTCTGTATCTAACCCCGTGCTGTACCTGTCCTGGGAGTGTTTGATATGGACGTGGCAGGGGAAGCTTTACTCTGTATCTAACCCCATGCTGTACCTGTCCTGGGAGTGTTTGATGGGGACAGTGTAGAGGGAGCTTTACTCTGTATCTGACATCGTGCTGTACCTGTCCTGGGATTGTTTGATGGGGACAGTGTAGAGGGAATTTCCTATGAATCTAACCCCGTGCTGTACCTGTCCTGGGAGTGTTTGTTGGGGACGGTGTAGAGGGAGCTTTACTCTGTATCTAACCCCGTGCTGTACCTGTCCTGGGAGTATTTGATCAGGACAGTGTAGAGGGAACCTTACTCTGTATCTAACGCTGTGCTTTACCTGCCCTGGTAGTGTTTGATGGGGACACTGTAGAGGGAATTTACTCTGTATCTAACCCCGTGCTGTGCCTGTCCTGAGAGTGTTTTGATTGGGACAGTGTAGAGGGAGCTTTACTCTGTATCTAACCCCGTGCTGTACCTGTCCTGGGACTGTTTGATGGGGACGGTGTAGAGGGAGCTTTACTCTGTATCTAACCCCATGCTGTACCTGTCCTGGGAGTGTTTGATGGTGACAGTGTTTAATGAGCTTTACTCTGTATCTATCACCGTGCACTACTTATCCTGGGAGTGTTTGATGGGGACAGTATAGAGGGAGCCTTGATTTGTTACTAACCTTGTGCTGTACCTGTACTGGGACTGGTTGATGGGGAGGGTGTAGAGGGAGCTTTACTCTGTATCTATCTATGGGGATGGTGTAGAGGGGGTGTTTGATGGGGACGGTGTGGAGGGGGTGTTTGATGGGGACGGTGTAGAGGGGGTGTTTGATGGGGACGGTGTAGAGAGGGTGTTTGATGGAGACGGTGTAGAGGGGGTGTTTGATGGGGATGGTGTAGAGGGGGTGTTTGATGGGGACGGTGTAGAGGGCGTGTTTGATGGGGACGGTGTAGCAGGTGTGCTTGATGGGGACGGTGTGGAGGGCATGTTTGATGGGGACGGTGTAGAGGGGGTGTTTGATGGGACGGTGTAGAGGTGGTGTTTGATGGGGACGGTGTAGAGGGGTTGTTTGATGGGGACGGTGTAGTGGGGGTGTTTTTTGGGGACGGTGTAGAGCGGGTGTTTGATGGGGACGGTGTAGAGGCGGTGTTTGATGGGGACGGTGTAGAGGGGATATTTGATGGGGACGGTGTAGAGGGGGTGTTTGCTGGGGACGGTGTAGAGGGGGTGTTTGATGGGGACGGTGTAGTGGGGGTGTTTGATGGGGTCGGTGTAGAGCGGGTGTTTGATCGGGATGGTGTAGAGGGGGTGTTTGATGGGGACGGTGTAGAGGGTGTGTTTGATGGGGACGGTGTAGAGGCGGTGTTTGATGGGGACGGTGTAGAGGGTGTTTGATGGGGACGGTGTAAAGGGGGTGTTTGATGGGATCGGTGTAGAGGGGGTGTTTGATGGGATCGGTGTAGAGGGATTGTTTGATGGGGACGGTGTCGAGGCGGTGTTTGATGGGGACGGTGTAGAGGGGGTGTTTGATGGGGACGGTGTAGAGGGGGTGTTTGATGGGGACGGTGTAGAGGGGGTGTTTGATGTGGACGGTGTAGAGGCGGTGTTTGTTGGGGACGGTGTAGAAGGGGTGTTTGATGGGGATGGTGTAGAGGGGGTGTTTGATGAGGACGGTGTAGAGGGGGTGTTTGATGGGGACGGTGTAGAGGGGGTGTTTGATGGGGACGGTTTAGAGGGGGTGTTTGATGGGGACAGTGTAGAGGGGGTGTTTGATGGGGACGGTGTAGAGGGGGTGTTTGATGGGGACGGTGTAGAGCGAGTGTTTGATGGGGACGGTGTAGAGGGGGTGTTTGACGGGGATGGTGTAGAGGGGGTGTTTGATGGGGACGGTGTAGAGGGGGTGTTTGATGGGGACGGTGTAGAGCGAGTGTTTGATGGGGACGGTGTAGAGGGGGTGTTTGATGGGGACGGTGTAGAGGGGGTGTTTGATGGGGACGGTGTAGAGGGGGTGTTTGATGGGGACGGTGTAGAGGGGGTGTTTGATGGGGACGGTGTAGAGGGGGTGTTTGATGGGGACGGTGTAGAGGGAGTGTTTGATGGGGACGGTGTAGAGGGGGTGTTTGATGGGGACGGTGTAGAGGGGGTGTTCGATGGGCACGATGTATCTGACCATGTTTCTTTCGAATCCGTCAGTTCCGGAACTGTATCCTCCAGCTCTTTGGGAAGAAGGTGGACGATGGGTCTGAGGTCTCTTCAACGTCCAAGACAGAAGTGTCGTCCGTTTCCAACTCCTCAGTTTCTCCGGCATGAGAGACAGAACACCCGGGAACGGTGTGGGATTCTGCTGTGTCTGACCAGGATCCCTGGAAGTCTGACCTCTTCCTCCTCTGCTCTCACTTACTCTATAATTTCCCCTTCTGGACGATTCTCCGGTTACACTGCCAGATTCCTCATTGGCTTTTTAGCTGTAATACATCGACAGCCTGAGCTCCACTTTTGAATAATATTGTTAAGATTAAAGGCTTTGTCCAGGGCCCTGGCACACAGTCAGCCCAGTATCTCTTATAACTAGTATTCTGTGCCATGTGCATTGTTGTGTCTCTGTTTCTTGTCCACTGACCCCTTTAGTCTGCCCCCGGGCTTCTTTTGCTGTTGTCTAAGAATCGGATTAATCCGGGATATTGAGGTTTGTGAGTTCGAATCCCACTCAGAATCACAGAATTTTAATGGCACGCATGGAGGCCATTCAGCCCATCGTCTCTGCACCGGCTCTCCAGATGAGCATTATGACCTAGTGCCATTGCCCTACCTGTTCCCTGTACCCCTGCACGTTGTTTCTGTTCAAATAACCATCCAATGCCCTCTTGAAAGCCTCGATTGAACCTGCCTCCCCCACACTTCCAGGCTGTACGTTCCAGACTTGAACCACTCGCTGTGTGAAAAAGTTAATTTCTCACGTCACACTTGCTTCCTTTGCAAATCACTTTAAATCTGTGCCCTCTCGTTCTTGATCCTTCTACAAGCGGGAACAGCTTCTCCCGATCTACTCTGTCCAGTCCCCTCACGGTTTTGAACATCTCTATCAAATCTCCTCTCAGCCTTCTCCTCTCCAAGGAGAACAGTCCCAACCTCTCCAATCTATCCTCATAGCTGAAGTTTCTCATCCCTGGAACCATTCTTGTAAACCTCTTCTGCACTCTCTTCAACGTGTTCACATCCTTCCTATAGTGTGGTGCCCAGAGCTGTGCACAATACTCCAGCTGAGGTCTAACCGAGTGTCTTATATAAATTCAGCATAACCTCCCTGCTCTTGTACTCTAAGCCCCTATTAATAAAGCCCAGGATACTATCTGCTTTATTAACTGCTCTCCCCACCTGTCCTGCCACCTTCAGTGATCTATATACATATACACCCAGGTCTTTCTGCTCCTGCACCCCCTTCAAAATTTCACCCCTTATTTTATACTGTCTGTCCAAGTTCTTCTCACCAAAGTGCATCACCTCACACTTCTCCGCACTGAACTCCATCAGCCACCTATCTGCCCACTCCACCAACTTGTCTATGTCCTCTTGAAGTTCCACACTGTCCTCCTCACAGTTCACAATTCTCCCAAGTTTCGTATCATCCACAAACTTTGAAGTTGTCCCCTGCTCACCAAGATCTAGATCATTAATATATAATCAGGAAAAGCAAGACTCCCAATACCGACCCCTGGGAACTGCACTACAAACCTTCCTCCAGCCTGAAAAATACCCATTGACCATTAGTCTCTGCTTCCTATTTTTCAGCCAACTTTGTATCCACGTTGCTGCTGGCCCTTTTATTCCCTGAGCTATAACTTTTCTCACAGGTCTGTTGTGTGGCTCTGTGTCAAATGCCTTTTGAAAGTCCATGTAAACCACATCAACAGCGTTACCCTCATCGACCTTTTCTGTTATCTCTTTAAAAAACTCCAGCAAGTTAGTTAAACACGGTTTCACCTTTAGAAACCCAGGCTGGCTTTTCCTCATTACCCATATTTTCCCACGTGACTGCTAATTCTATCCCGAATAATTGTTTCTAGAATCTTGCCCACCAGCGGAGTTAGACTGACTGGTCTGTAATTGCTGGGCTTATCCTTACAACCTTTTTTGAACCAGGGTGTAATGTTTGCAATTCTCCAGTCCTCTGGCACCTCCCCTGAGTCTAGGGAAGACTGAATGATTATGGCCAGAGCCCCTGCAATTTCTACTGTCACTTCCTTCAACATCCTTTATGTATCTCATCCAGTCCCGATGCCTCGTCAACTTTAAGTACCGACAGCCTATTCAACACTTCCTCCTTATCAATTTTGAACCCTTCTAGTGACAGAGTTTCCTTGTCTGTCACCATGGCCTGGGTAGCATGTTCCTCCTTGGTAAAGTGGATGTAAAGTATTCATTTAATACCTCAGCATTGGCCCTTCGTCCATGTGTAAATTCCCTGTTGGGTCCCTAATCGTCCCTACTCCTCCTTATACCGCTCTTTACT
Organism: Isurus oxyrinchus; assembly: GCA_026770705.1. Taxonomy (NCBI): domain Eukaryota; kingdom Metazoa; phylum Chordata; class Chondrichthyes; order Lamniformes; family Lamnidae; genus Isurus; species Isurus oxyrinchus. Next base: position 66,439 of record JANJGN010002420.1, read on the forward strand.
ATTTATATGTCAACAGAAGACTTTGCGATTCCCCTTCTCTAACATGCTTTCTCACCTCCCCTCTGACCCCTCTGGATTCCTCTTGGTTCTCAATTGTATTTTCTACCTGAAACCTGTCATAAACACACTTTCTCTTGTTTATCCTAATTTCAGTCTCCTTTTTCATCCAGGGAGCTTTGGATCTGTTTGCCCTACCTTTCCCTTTCGGTGGAATATACCTTGGCTGTGCCCGAACCAATTCCTTTTTGAAGGTAGCCCATTGTTCAGCTACAGCTTTTCCTGCCAATCTTTCATTTGTCCTTTTCTATCATCCTCCCAAAACCTACAACACAAAGATCGCTGTCCCCTAAATGCTCCCCCATTAACAGTTGATCGACTTGGCCCACCTCATTTCCAAGAGCCAGGTTCAACAGTGTGTCTTTTCTAGTTGGATTGGACACATACTGCTGTAGGAAATTCTCCTGAACACAGTCTAGGAACTTTTACCCCTCTCCGCCCTCTACACTACCACTGTCTCAGTCTACGTTTGGGTAATTAAAGTCCCCCATTATAACTACTCTATAATGCCCGGCATCTCTCTGTAATTTCCCTGCAGATTTGTTCTTCTACCTCCTTCTCACTAGTTGACGGTCGATAATCTACACCGAGCAATGTAACTGCCCCATTTTTGTTCCTGAGCTCTGGCCAAATGGATTCTGCCCTTGAACCCTCCAGGACATCCTCTTTCTCCAGCACTGCGATGGTCTCCTTAACCAATACCACCACCTGTCTTCCTTTCTTTCCTTTCCTATCTCTTCTGAACACCTTGTACCAGGGAATATTTAACCCCCAGTCCTGCCCTTCCTTGAGCCTGGTCTCTGTTATCACCACAACATCATATCTCCACAAGGGAGTCTGCGCCTGTAACTCCCCGATCTTACTTACTATACTCCGTGCACTCACACGCAGGCATCGTAATCCTGATTTAGATTCTGTTCCTTTCTCCCTCACCCCGACTTCACCTATTAACTTACTATTCTGTATACTAGTGCTATCTGTCTCTCCCAGTATATTGTGCACCTGGTATCGCTCTCTAATATTATCTCTCGATTCCCACACCCCTGAGCACGTACTCCGATCTGATTGTCCACCGAGGGAGCGCCACACCGTAGGAGCGGGATGGGATGTTAAACCGGGGCCTGTCTGCCCTCTTTGGTTGGTGTGAAAGATCCCACAGCCACAATTGGAGGAAGAGCAGGGGCGAGTGGGGGTGGGGGGAGGGAGTTCTCCTGGCGTCCTGGAGCCAATTTTTATCCCTCAACCAACATCACTAAAAGCCGATGATCCGGGTCATTCTCACATTGCTGTTGGTGGGACCTTTTGCAACATTACAGCAGTGACCACACTTCAAAAAGTAAACACTGCGGGCTGCGAGGAGCTTTGGTGGGGTGGGGGGGGGAGTGGGGGGGGTTCTGAGTTGTCAAACCGGACCCACCCGCCCACAACCCCACTGACAGGAGATTGCAATTGCTGCATTGTATTCACACCCTGTTACACACCCACGCATCCCTACAGACCCCCATCCCGCCTTTTCACCACCCCCAACCACCCACGACCCCCCCCACCCCCGCCACTCCAGGCTGATGTACATTCTCACTCTCTTCCAACACCTTTTATTTAAGCACTGTTACCAGCACCAAATTGTAAGACCTCAATACTCGCTCCAACCAGCACCGCTCCTGCAATAAATCTATTTTGTAACATCATAAAACCTGTCCTTGATTTTTATTTACTTGCACCGCAAATTTTACATCAACTGGAAATTGCCTATGTAAACTTGTCACGTTGTAATTATGCTGCAGTGCCTGCCACTGGTGGGAGGTGGAATTACACCGTGACCTGTTGACATAGGATTACCCATTATAAATATAGACATCGGGATTTATAATGCTTAACAATTTGACCAGACGTTTGTGCTGGTGTAAAGCTTTTTAAAAGCGGTTTTGCAGATAGTGAATTGTATTTTAAACCTCTCATTAAAGAGTCTGATAGTTTGATTGTCTATAGAAATTATTTGCCAGGTTAAATACAAATTATGCATCACTTTGCACAAGTGTCTGTGTGTTTGTCCCTCTCACTCACTTCTGAACTTTCCACCAATGGTTTTGTTTGATTTTGAAGTATTCCTAGTCATTGGGCATCTGAATGTGAGTAGGGTCTGGGTTCCATGGGGAGCTGGCACTCGGGCCTTTGGGATTGGTGACTGGGCCTTTAAGAACTCTCTCATCCTGAGCTATCCTCCTAATCCTGCCTTCCTGTAACTGGGCCCTGCTCTTTGAAGCCTCTCTCCTTGTCCAATGGTGAATACCCCTGTTAACCTTCTCCTGGTGGGTTGGGGGGTGGGTGGGTGAGTGGGGTGGGGGTGGTGGTGGGGGGGGTTGGTGTGGGTGCCAGCCCTTTTAAATATCTCCCTGGATGCACATCACTTTAAGCTGCCCCATGGTGGAGCTGTCCCTTTGCACCTCCCTCCCCCCCTTCACTTTCCTGGGGTGCCTGTCGCTTTGACCTGGACTGGGTGCCCGTCCCTTTAACCCAGACCGCATGCCCGTCTCTTTCATCAGGACCGGGCGCCTGTCCCTTTAACAAGGACCGGGCGCCTGTCCCTTTAACCCGGCCCGGGCGCCTACCCCTTTAACCCGGGCCGGGCGCCTGCCCCTTTAACCCGGCCCGGGCGCCTGCCCCTTTAACCCGGCCCGGGCGCCTGCCCCTTTAACCCGGCCCGGGCGCCTGCCCCTTTAACCCGGCCCGGGCGCCTGCCCCTTTAACCCGGGCCGGGCGCCTGCCCCTTTAACCCGGCCCGGGCGCCTGCCCCTTTAACCCGGCCGGGCGCCTGCCCCTTTAACCCGGCCCGGGCGCCTGCCCCTTTAACCCGGCCCGGGCGCCTGCCCCTTTAACCCGGCCCGGGCGCCTGCCCCTTTAACCCGGCCCGGGCGCCTGCCCCTTTAACCCGGGCCGGGCGCCTGCCCCTTTAACCCGGGCCGGGCGCCTGTCCGTTTAACCCGGCCCGGGCGCCTGCCACTTTAACCCGGCCCGGGCGCCTGCCCCTTAACCCGGCCCGGGCGCCTGCCCCTTTAACCCGGCCCGGCGCCTGCCCCTTTAACCCGGCCCGGGCGCCTGCCCCTTTAACCCGGCCCGGGCGCCTGCCCCTTTAACCCGGCCCGGGCGCCTGCCCCTTTAACCCGGCCCGGGCGCCTGCCCCTTTAACCCGGCCCGGGCGCCTGCCCCTTTAACCCCGGCCCGGGCGCCTGCCCCTTTAACCCGGCCCGGGCGCCTGCCCCTTTAACCCGGGCCGGGCGCCTGCCCCCCTTTAACCCGGCCCGGGCGCCTGCCCCTTTAACCCGGCCCGGGCGCCTGCCCCTTTAACCCGGCCCGGGCGCCTGCCCCTTTAACCCGGGCCGGGCGCCTGCCCCTTTAACCCGGCCCGGGCGCCTGCCCCTTTAACCCGGCCCCGGGCGCCTGCCCCTTTAACCCGGCCCGGGCGCCTGCCCCTTTAACCCGGCCCGGGCGCCTGCCCCTTTAACCCGGCCCGGGCGCCTGCCCCTTTAACCCGGCCGGGCGCCTGCCCCTTTAACCCGGCCCGGATGCCTGCCCCTTTAACCCGGCCCGGGCGCCTGCCCCTTTAACCCGGGCCGGGCGCCTGCCCCTTTAACCCGGCCCGGGCGCCTGCCCCTTTAACCCGGCCCGGGCGCCTGCCCCTTTAACCGGCCCGGGCGCCTGTCCCTTTAACCCGGCCGGGCGCCTGTCCCTTTAACCCGGCCCGGGCGCCTGCACCTTTAACCCGGCCCGGGCGCCTGCCCATTTAACCCGGGCCGGGCGCCTGCCCCTTTAACCCGGCCCGGGCGCCTGCCCTTTAACCCGGGCCGGGCGCCTGCCCCTTTAACCCGGCCCGGGCGCCTGCCCCTTTAACCCGGGCCGGGCGCCTGCCCCTTTAACCCGGGCCGGGCGCCTGCCCCTTTAACCCGGGCCGGGCGCCTGCCCCTTTAACCCGGCCCGGGCGCCTGCCCCTTTAACCCGGGCCGGGCGCCTGCCCCTTTAACCCGGGCCGGGCGCCTGCCCCTTTAACCGGGCCGGGCGCCTGCCCCTTTAACCCGGCCGGGCGCCTGCCCCTTTAACCCGGGCCGGGCGCCTGCCCCTTTAAACCCCGGGCCGGGCGCCTGCCCCTTTAACCCGGGCCGGGCGCCTGCCCCTTTAACCCGGCCCGGGCGCCTGCCCCTTTAACCCGGGCCGGGCGCCTGTCCCTTTAACCCGGGCCGGGCGCCTGCCCCTTTAACCCGGGCCGGGCGCCTGCCCCTTTAACCCGGCCCGGGCGCCTGCCCCTTAAACCCGGCCCGGGCGCCTGTCCCTTTAACCCGGCCCGGGCGCCTGCCCCTTTAACCCGGCCCGGGCGCCTGCCCCTTTAACCCGGGCCGGGCGCCTGTCCCTTTAACCCGGCCCGGGCGCCTGCCCCTTTAAACCGGACCCGGGCGCCTGCCCCTTTAACCCGGCCGGGCGCCTGCCCCTTTAACCCGGCCCGGGCGCCTGCCCCTTTAACCCGGGCCGGGCGCCTGCCCCTTTAACCCGGCCCGGGCGCCTGCCCCTTTAACCCGGGCCGGGCGCCTGCCCCTTTAACCCGGGCCGGGCGCCTGCCCCTTTACAACCCGGGCCGGGCGCCTGCCCCTTTAACCCGGGCCGGGCGCCTGCCCCTTAACCCGGGCCGGGCGCCTGCCCCTTTAACCCGGCCGGGCGCCTGCCCCTTTAACCCGGGCCGGGCGCCTGCCCCTTTAACCCGGCCCGGGCGCCTGCCCCTTTAACCCGGGCCGGGCGCCTGCCCCTTTAACCCGGCCCGGGCGCCTGCCCCTTTAACCCGGGCCGGGCGCCTGCCCCTTTAACCCGGGCCGGGCGCCTGCCCTTTAACCCGGCCGGGCGCCTGCCCCTTTAACCCGGCCCGGGCGCCTGCCCCTTTAACCCGGCCCGGGCGCCTGCCCCTTTAACCCGGCCCGGGCGCCTGCCCTTTAACCCGGCCCGGGCGCCTGCCCCTTTAACCCGGCCCGGGCGCCTGCCCCTTTAACCCGGCCCGGGCGCCTGCCCCTTTAAGCTGCTGCCCGGGCGCCTGTCCCTTTAACCCGGCCCGGGCGCCTGTCCCTTTAACCCGGCCCGGGCGCCTGCCCCTTTAAGCTGCTGCCGGGCGCCTGTCCCTTTAACCCGGCCCGGGCGCCTGTCCCTTTAACCCGGCCCGGGCGCCTGTCCCTTTAACCCGGCCCGGGCGCCTGCCCCTTTAACACGGCCCGGGCGCCTGTCCCTTTAACCCGGCCCGGGCGCCTGTCCCTTTAACCCGGCCCGGGCGCCTGTCCCTTTAACCCGGCCCCGGGCGCCTGCCCCCTTTAAGCTGCTGCCGGGCGCCTGTCCCTTTAACCCGGCCC